>CAXHKT010000292.1:0-28327 GCA_964017195.1 Siderastrea radians | reverse complement strand
TTTTTCTGATAGCCCCAAGGGATTTGAGTTATTATTAGGCCAGTGCGCAGCCTTGCGCAGCCTTGCGCAGTTAACAACACCTTTTTTAGCCTCTGGGAAGGCCAAAAATGGGGTTTTTTCCCTAAGGATCGCACATATCGCGCCTTCTTTGTGCTTTTGCACAAAAGGAATTTTTTTCGGATGGTCCCAGAGGGATTGAATGCATTTGGGACCTTTGTGCATGCAGCTGAGAGCGCCAATTAGCTTTTTTCTGCTTTTTGGGGCTAATTCAAGCCCTGAAAAAGTGCAGCACTTTTTAGTATCGCCAAATTCGATAAAAATAGTGCCAAATGGAATGTTTTTTGGTGCCGCAACGGGATCTGGGGTGCTTTTGTGCTGGGGCCGTTGCACCAAAACCAGCACTTTTTTGAGGGACCCACCCCACCCCTCTCAAAACTGAAATTCCCACCTTATGGAAAAAATCACAGACTTTCTACTCAATAAACTTTTTTTCCTGATAGCCCCGAGGGATTTGCATTATTATTGGGCCAGTGCGCAGCCTTGCGCAGCCTTGCGCAGTTAACAACACCTTTTTTAGCCTCTGGGAAGGCCAAAAATGGGGTTTTTTCCCTAAGGCTCGCACATATCGCGCTTTTCTACACAATAAACTTTTTTTTCTGACAGCCCCAAGGGATTTGCGTTATTATTAGGCCAGTGCGCAGCCTTGCGCAGCCTTGCGCAGTTAACAACACCTTTTTTAGCCTCTGGGAAGGCCAAAAATGGGGTTTTTTCCCTAAGGCTCGCACATATCGCGCTTTTCTACACAATAAACTTTTTTTTCTGATAGCCCCAAGGGATTTGAGTTATTATTAGGCCAGTGCGCAGCCTTGCGCAGCCTTGCGCAGTTAACAACACCTTTTTTAGCCTCTGGGAAGGCCAAAAATGGGGTTTTTTCCCTAAGGATCGCACATATCGCGCCTTCTTTGTGCTTTTGCACAAAAGGAATTTTTTTCGGATGGTCCCAGAGGGATTGAATGCATTTGGGACCTTTGTGCATGCAGCTGAGAGCGCCAATTAGCTTTTTTCTGCTTTTTGGGGCTAATTCAAGCCCTGAAAAAGTGCAGCACTTTTTAGTATCGCCAAATTCGATAAAAATAGTGCCAAATGGAATGTTTTTTGGTGCCGCAACGGGATCTGGGGTGCTTTTGTGCTGGGGCCGTTGCACCAAAACCAGCACTTTTTTGAGGGACCCACCCCACCCCTCTCAAAACTGAAATTCCCACCTTATGGAAAAAATCACAGACTTTCTACTCAATAAACTTTTTTTCCTGATAGCCCCGAGGGATTTGCATTATTATTGGGCCAGTGCGCAGCCTTGCGCAGCCTTGCGCAGTTAACAACACCTTTTTTAGCCTCTGGGAAGGCCAAAAATGGGGTTTTTTCCCTAAGGCTCGCACATATCGCGCTTTTCTACACAATAAACTTTTTTTTCTGACAGCCCCAAGGGATTTGCGTTATTATTAGGCCAGTGCGCAGCCTTGCGCAGCCTTGCGCAGTTAACAACACCTTTTTTAGCCTCTGGGAAGGCCAAAAATGGGGTTTTTTCCCTAAGGCTCGCACATATCGCGCTTTTCTACACAATAAACTTTTTTTTCTGATAGCCCCAAGGGATTTGAGTTATTATTAGGCCAGTGCGCAGCCTTGCGCAGCCTTGCGCAGTTAACAACACCTTTTTTAGCCTCTGGGAAGGCCAAAAATGGGGTTTTTTCCCTAAGGATCGCACATATCGCGCCTTCTTTGTGCTTTTGCACAAAAGGAATTTTTTTCGGATGGTCCCAGAGGGATTGAATGCATTTGGGACCTTTGTGCATGCAGCTGAGAGCGCCAATTAGCTTTTTTCTGCTTTTTGGGGCTAATTCAAGCCCTGAAAAAGTGCAGCACTTTTTAGTATCGCCAAATTCGATAAAAATAGTGCCAAATGGAATGTTTTTTGGTGCCGCAACGGGATCTGGGGTGCTTTTGTGCTGGGGCCGTTGCACCAAAACCAGCACTTTTTTGAGGGACCCACCCCACCCCTCTCAAAACTGAAATTCCCACCTTATGGAAAAAATCACAGACTTTCTACTCAATAAACTTTTTTTCCTGATAGCCCCGAGGGATTTGCATTATTATTGGGCCAGTGCGCAGCCTTGCGCAGCCTTGCGCAGTTAACAACACCTTTTTTAGCCTCTGGGAAGGCCAAAAATGGGGTTTTTTCCCTAAGGCTCGCACATATCGCGCTTTTCTACACAATAAACTTTTTTTTCTGACAGCCCCAAGGGATTTGCGTTATTATTAGGCCAGTGCGCAGCCTTGCGCAGCCTTGCGCAGTTAACAACACCTTTTTTAGCCTCTGGGAAGGCCAAAAATGGGGTTTTTTCCCTAAGGCTCGCACATATCGCGCTTTTCTACACAATAAACTTTTTTTTCTGATAGCCCCAAGGGATTTGAGTTATTATTAGGCCAGTGCGCAGCCTTGCGCAGCCTTGCGCAGTTAACAACACCTTTTTTAGCCTCTGGGAAGGCCAAAAATGGGGTTTTTTCCCTAAGGATCGCACATATCGCGCCTTCTTTGTGCTTTTGCACAAAAGGAATTTTTTTCGGATGGTCCCAGAGGGATTGAATGCATTTGGGACCTTTGTGCATGCAGCTGAGAGCGCCAATTAGCTTTTTTCTGCTTTTTGGGGCTAATTCAAGCCCTGAAAAAGTGCAGCACTTTTTAGTATCGCCAAATTCGATAAAAATAGTGCCAAATGGAATGTTTTTTGGTGCCGCAACGGGATCTGGGGTGCTTTTGTGCTGGGGCCGTTGCACCAAAACCAGCACTTTTTTGAGGGACCCACCCCACCCCTCTCAAAACTGAAATTCCCACCTTATGGAAAAAATCACAGACTTTCTACTCAATAAACTTTTTTTCCTGATAGCCCCGAGGGATTTGCATTATTATTGGGCCAGTGCGCAGCCTTGCGCAGCCTTGCGCAGTTAACAACACCTTTTTTAGCCTCTGGGAAGGCCAAAAATGGGGTTTTTTCCCTAAGGCTCGCACATATCGCGCTTTTCTACACAATAAACTTTTTTTTCTGACAGCCCCAAGGGATTTGCGTTATTATTAGGCCAGTGCGCAGCCTTGCGCAGCCTTGCGCAGTTAACAACACCTTTTTTAGCCTCTGGGAAGGCCAAAAATGGGGTTTTTTCCCTAAGGCTCGCACATATCGCGCTTTTCTACACAATAAACTTTTTTTTCTGATAGCCCCAAGGGATTTGAGTTATTATTAGGCCAGTGCGCAGCCTTGCGCAGCCTTGCGCAGTTAACAACACCTTTTTTAGCCTCTGGGAAGGCCAAAAATGGGGTTTTTTCCCTAAGGATCGCACATATCGCGCCTTCTTTGTGCTTTTGCACAAAAGGAATTTTTTTCGGATGGTCCCAGAGGGATTGAATGCATTTGGGACCTTTGTGCATGCAGCTGAGAGCGCCAATTAGCTTTTTTCTGCTTTTTGGGGCTAATTCAAGCCCTGAAAAAGTGCAGCACTTTTTAGTATCGCCAAATTCGATAAAAATAGTGCCAAATGGAATGTTTTTTGGTGCCGCAACGGGATCTGGGGTGCTTTTGTGCTGGGGCCGTTGCACCAAAACCAGCACTTTTTTGAGGGACCCACCCCACCCCTCTCAAAACTGAAATTCCCACCTTATGGAAAAAATCACAGACTTTCTACTCAATAAACTTTTTTTCCTGATAGCCCCGAGGGATTTGCATTATTATTGGGCCAGTGCGCAGCCTTGCGCAGCCTTGCGCAGTTAACAACACCTTTTTTAGCCTCTGGGAAGGCCAAAAATGGGGTTTTTTCCCTAAGGCTCGCACATATCGCGCTTTTCTACACAATAAACTTTTTTTTCTGACAGCCCCAAGGGATTTGCGTTATTATTAGGCCAGTGCGCAGCCTTGCGCAGCCTTGCGCAGTTAACAACACCTTTTTTAGCCTCTGGGAAGGCCAAAAATGGGGTTTTTTCCCTAAGGCTCGCACATATCGCGCTTTTCTACACAATAAACTTTTTTTTCTGATAGCCCCAAGGGATTTGAGTTATTATTAGGCCAGTGCGCAGCCTTGCGCAGCCTTGCGCAGTTAACAACACCTTTTTTAGCCTCTGGGAAGGCCAAAAATGGGGTTTTTTTCCCTAAGGATCGCACATATCGCGCCTTCTTTGTGCTTTTGCACAAAAGGAATTTTTTTCGGATGGTCCCAGAGGGATTGAATGCATTTGGGACCTTTGTGCATGCAGCTGAGAGCGCCAATTAGCTTTTTTCTGCTTTTTGGGGCTAATTCAAGCCCTGAAAAAGTGCAGCACTTTTTAGTATCGCCAAATTCGATAAAAATAGTGCCAAATGGAATGTTTTTTGGTGCCGCAACGGGATCTGGGGTGCTTTTGTGCTGGGGCCGTTGCACCAAAACCAGCACTTTTTTGAGGGACCCACCCCACCCCTCTCAAAACTGAAATTCCCACCTTATGGAAAAAATCACAGACTTTCTACTCAATAAACTTTTTTTCCTGATAGCCCCGAGGGATTTGCATTATTATTGGGCCAGTGCGCAGCCTTGCGCAGCCTTGCGCAGTTAACAACACCTTTTTTAGCCTCTGGGAAGGCCAAAAATGGGGTTTTTTCCCTAAGGCTCGCACATATCGCGCTTTTCTACACAATAAACTTTTTTTTCTGACAGCCCCAAGGGATTTGCGTTATTATTAGGCCAGTGCGCAGCCTTGCGCAGCCTTGCGCAGTTAACAACACCTTTTTTAGCCTCTGGGAAGGCCAAAAATGGGGTTTTTTCCCTAAGGCTCGCACATATCGCGCTTTTCTACACAATAAACTTTTTTTTCTGATAGCCCCAAGGGATTTGAGTTATTATTAGGCCAGTGCGCAGCCTTGCGCAGCCTTGCGCAGTTAACAACACCTTTTTTAGCCTCTGGGAAGGCCAAAAATGGGGTTTTTTCCCTAAGGATCGCACATATCGCGCCTTCTTTGTGCTTTTGCACAAAAGGAATTTTTTTCGGATGGTCCCAGAGGGATTGAATGCATTTGGGACCTTTGTGCATGCAGCTGAGAGCGCCAATTAGCTTTTTTCTGCTTTTTGGGGCTAATTCAAGCCCTGAAAAAGTGCAGCACTTTTTAGTATCGCCAAATTCGATAAAAATAGTGCCAAATGGAATGTTTTTTGGTGCCGCAACGGGATCTGGGGTGCTTTTGTGCTGGGGCCGTTGCACCAAAACCAGCACTTTTTTGAGGGACCCACCCCACCCCTCTCAAAACTGAAATTCCCACCTTATGGAAAAAATCACAGACTTTCTACTCAATAAACTTTTTTTCCTGATAGCCCCGAGGGATTTGCATTATTATTGGGCCAGTGCGCAGCCTTGCGCAGCCTTGCGCAGTTAACAACACCTTTTTTAGCCTCTGGGAAGGCCAAAAATGGGGTTTTTTCCCTAAGGCTCGCACATATCGCGCTTTTCTACACAATAAACTTTTTTTTCTGACAGCCCCAAGGGATTTGCGTTATTATTAGGCCAGTGCGCAGCCTTGCGCAGCCTTGCGCAGTTAACAACACCTTTTTTAGCCTCTGGGAAGGCCAAAAATGGGGTTTTTTCCCTAAGGCTCGCACATATCGCGCTTTTCTACACAATAAACTTTTTTTTCTGATAGCCCCAAGGGATTTGAGTTATTATTAGGCCAGTGCGCAGCCTTGCGCAGCCTTGCGCAGTTAACAACACCTTTTTTAGCCTCTGGGAAGGCCAAAAATGGGGTTTTTTCCCTAAGGATCGCACATATCGCGCCTTCTTTGTGCTTTTGCACAAAAGGAATTTTTTTCGGATGGTCCCAGAGGGATTGAATGCATTTGGGACCTTTGTGCATGCAGCTGAGAGCGCCAATTAGCTTTTTTCTGCTTTTTGGGGCTAATTCAAGCCCTGAAAAAGTGCAGCACTTTTTAGTATCGCCAAATTCGATAAAAATAGTGCCAAATGGAATGTTTTTTGGTGCCGCAACGGGATCTGGGGTGCTTTTGTGCTGGGGCCGTTGCACCAAAACCAGCACTTTTTTGAGGGACCCACCCCACCCCTCTCAAAACTGAAATTCCCACCTTATGGAAAAAATCACAGACTTTCTACTCAATAAACTTTTTTTCCTGATAGCCCCGAGGGATTTGCATTATTATTGGGCCAGTGCGCAGCCTTGCGCAGCCTTGCGCAGTTAACAACACCTTTTTTAGCCTCTGGGAAGGCCAAAAATGGGGTTTTTTCCCTAAGGCTCGCACATATCGCGCTTTTCTACACAATAAACTTTTTTTTCTGACAGCCCCAAGGGATTTGCGTTATTATTAGGCCAGTGCGCAGCCTTGCGCAGCCTTGCGCAGTTAACAACACCTTTTTTAGCCTCTGGGAAGGCCAAAAATGGGGTTTTTTCCCTAAGGCTCGCACATATCGCGCTTTTCTACACAATAAACTTTTTTTTCTGATAGCCCCAAGGGATTTGAGTTATTATTAGGCCAGTGCGCAGCCTTGCGCAGCCTTGCGCAGTTAACAACACCTTTTTTAGCCTCTGGGAAGGCCAAAAATGGGGTTTTTTCCCTAAGGATCGCACATATCGCGCCTTCTTTGTGCTTTTGCACAAAAGGAATTTTTTTCGGATGGTCCCAGAGGGATTGAATGCATTTGGGACCTTTGTGCATGCAGCTGAGAGCGCCAATTAGCTTTTTTCTGCTTTTTGGGGCTAATTCAAGCCCTGAAAAAGTGCAGCACTTTTTAGTATCGCCAAATTCGATAAAAATAGTGCCAAATGGAATGTTTTTTGGTGCCGCAACGGGATCTGGGGTGCTTTTGTGCTGGGGCCGTTGCACCAAAACCAGCACTTTTTTGAGGGACCCACCCCACCCCTCTCAAAACTGAAATTCCCACCTTATGGAAAAAATCACAGACTTTCTACTCAATAAACTTTTTTTCCTGATAGCCCCGAGGGATTTGCATTATTATTGGGCCAGTGCGCAGCCTTGCGCAGCCTTGCGCAGTTAACAACACCTTTTTTAGCCTCTGGGAAGGCCAAAAATGGGGTTTTTTCCCTAAGGCTCGCACATATCGCGCTTTTCTACACAATAAACTTTTTTTTCTGACAGCCCCAAGGGATTTGCGTTATTATTAGGCCAGTGCGCAGCCTTGCGCAGCCTTGCGCAGTTAACAACACCTTTTTTAGCCTCTGGGAAGGCCAAAAATGGGGTTTTTTCCCTAAGGCTCGCACATATCGCGCTTTTCTACACAATAAACTTTTTTTTCTGATAGCCCCAAGGGATTTGAGTTATTATTAGGCCAGTGCGCAGCCTTGCGCAGCCTTGCGCAGTTAACAACACCTTTTTTAGCCTCTGGGAAGGCCAAAAATGGGGTTTTTTCCCTAAGGATCGCACATATCGCGCCTTCTTTGTGCTTTTGCACAAAAGGAATTTTTTTCGGATGGTCCCAGAGGGATTGAATGCATTTGGGACCTTTGTGCATGCAGCTGAGAGCGCCAATTAGCTTTTTTCTGCTTTTTGGGGCTAATTCAAGCCCTGAAAAAGTGCAGCACTTTTTAGTATCGCCAAATTCGATAAAAATAGTGCCAAATGGAATGTTTTTTGGTGCCGCAACGGGATCTGGGGTGCTTTTGTGCTGGGGCCGTTGCACCAAAACCAGCACTTTTTTGAGGGACCCACCCCACCCCTCTCAAAACTGAAATTCCCACCTTATGGAAAAAATCACAGACTTTCTACTCAATAAACTTTTTTTCCTGATAGCCCCGAGGGATTTGCATTATTATTGGGCCAGTGCGCAGCCTTGCGCAGCCTTGCGCAGTTAACAACACCTTTTTTAGCCTCTGGGAAGGCCAAAAATGGGGTTTTTTCCCTAAGGCTCGCACATATCGCGCTTTTCTACACAATAAACTTTTTTTTCTGACAGCCCCAAGGGATTTGCGTTATTATTAGGCCAGTGCGCAGCCTTGCGCAGCCTTGCGCAGTTAACAACACCTTTTTTAGCCTCTGGGAAGGCCAAAAATGGGGTTTTTTCCCTAAGGCTCGCACATATCGCGCTTTTCTACACAATAAACTTTTTTTTCTGATAGCCCCAAGGGATTTGAGTTATTATTAGGCCAGTGCGCAGCCTTGCGCAGCCTTGCGCAGTTAACAACACCTTTTTTAGCCTCTGGGAAGGCCAAAAATGGGGTTTTTTCCCTAAGGATCGCACATATCGCGCCTTCTTTGTGCTTTTGCACAAAAGGAATTTTTTTCGGATGGTCCCAGAGGGATTGAATGCATTTGGGACCTTTGTGCATGCAGCTGAGAGCGCCAATTAGCTTTTTTCTGCTTTTTGGGGCTAATTCAAGCCCTGAAAAAGTGCAGCACTTTTTAGTATCGCCAAATTCGATAAAAATAGTGCCAAATGGAATGTTTTTTGGTGCCGCAACGGGATCTGGGGTGCTTTTGTGCTGGGGCCGTTGCACCAAAACCAGCACTTTTTTGAGGGACCCACCCCACCCCTCTCAAAACTGAAATTCCCACCTTATGGAAAAAATCACAGACTTTCTACTCAATAAACTTTTTTTCCTGATAGCCCCGAGGGATTTGCATTATTATTGGGCCAGTGCGCAGCCTTGCGCAGCCTTGCGCAGTTAACAACACCTTTTTTAGCCTCTGGGAAGGCCAAAAATGGGGTTTTTTCCCTAAGGCTCGCACATATCGCGCTTTTCTACACAATAAACTTTTTTTTCTGACAGCCCCAAGGGATTTGCGTTATTATTAGGCCAGTGCGCAGCCTTGCGCAGCCTTGCGCAGTTAACAACACCTTTTTTAGCCTCTGGGAAGGCCAAAAATGGGGTTTTTTCCCTAAGGCTCGCACATATCGCGCTTTTCTACACAATAAACTTTTTTTTCTGATAGCCCCAAGGGATTTGAGTTATTATTAGGCCAGTGCGCAGCCTTGCGCAGCCTTGCGCAGTTAACAACACCTTTTTTAGCCTCTGGGAAGGCCAAAAATGGGGTTTTTTCCCTAAGGATCGCACATATCGCGCCTTCTTTGTGCTTTTGCACAAAAGGAATTTTTTTCGGATGGTCCCAGAGGGATTGAATGCATTTGGGACCTTTGTGCATGCAGCTGAGAGCGCCAATTAGCTTTTTTCTGCTTTTTGGGGCTAATTCAAGCCCTGAAAAAGTGCAGCACTTTTTAGTATCGCCAAATTCGATAAAAATAGTGCCAAATGGAATGTTTTTTGGTGCCGCAACGGGATCTGGGGTGCTTTTGTGCTGGGGCCGTTGCACCAAAACCAGCACTTTTTTGAGGGACCCACCCCACCCCTCTCAAAACTGAAATTCCCACCTTATGGAAAAAATCACAGACTTTCTACTCAATAAACTTTTTTTCCTGATAGCCCCGAGGGATTTGCATTATTATTGGGCCAGTGCGCAGCCTTGCGCAGCCTTGCGCAGTTAACAACACCTTTTTTAGCCTCTGGGAAGGCCAAAAATGGGGTTTTTTCCCTAAGGCTCGCACATATCGCGCTTTTCTACACAATAAACTTTTTTTTCTGACAGCCCCAAGGGATTTGCGTTATTATTAGGCCAGTGCGCAGCCTTGCGCAGCCTTGCGCAGTTAACAACACCTTTTTTAGCCTCTGGGAAGGCCAAAAATGGGGTTTTTTCCCTAAGGCTCGCACATATCGCGCTTTTCTACACAATAAACTTTTTTTTCTGATAGCCCCAAGGGATTTGAGTTATTATTAGGCCAGTGCGCAGCCTTGCGCAGCCTTGCGCAGTTAACAACACCTTTTTTAGCCTCTGGGAAGGCCAAAAATGGGGTTTTTTCCCTAAGGATCGCACATATCGCGCCTTCTTTGTGCTTTTGCACAAAAGGAATTTTTTTCGGATGGTCCCAGAGGGATTGAATGCATTTGGGACCTTTGTGCATGCAGCTGAGAGCGCCAATTAGCTTTTTTCTGCTTTTTGGGGCTAATTCAAGCCCTGAAAAAGTGCAGCACTTTTTAGTATCGCCAAATTCGATAAAAATAGTGCCAAATGGAATGTTTTTTGGTGCCGCAACGGGATCTGGGGTGCTTTTGTGCTGGGGCCGTTGCACCAAAACCAGCACTTTTTTGAGGGACCCACCCCACCCCTCTCAAAACTGAAATTCCCACCTTATGGAAAAAATCACAGACTTTCTACTCAATAAACTTTTTTTCCTGATAGCCCCGAGGGATTTGCATTATTATTGGGCCAGTGCGCAGCCTTGCGCAGCCTTGCGCAGTTAACAACACCTTTTTTAGCCTCTGGGAAGGCCAAAAATGGGGTTTTTTCCCTAAGGCTCGCACATATCGCGCTTTTCTACACAATAAACTTTTTTTTCTGACAGCCCCAAGGGATTTGCGTTATTATTAGGCCAGTGCGCAGCCTTGCGCAGCCTTGCGCAGTTAACAACACCTTTTTTAGCCTCTGGGAAGGCCAAAAATGGGGTTTTTTCCCTAAGGCTCGCACATATCGCGCTTTTCTACACAATAAACTTTTTTTTCTGATAGCCCCAAGGGATTTGAGTTATTATTAGGCCAGTGCGCAGCCTTGCGCAGCCTTGCGCAGTTAACAACACCTTTTTTAGCCTCTGGGAAGGCCAAAAATGGGGTTTTTTCCCTAAGGATCGCACATATCGCGCCTTCTTTGTGCTTTTGCACAAAAGGAATTTTTTTCGGATGGTCCCAGAGGGATTGAATGCATTTGGGACCTTTGTGCATGCAGCTGAGAGCGCCAATTAGCTTTTTTCTGCTTTTTGGGGCTAATTCAAGCCCTGAAAAAGTGCAGCACTTTTTAGTATCGCCAAATTCGATAAAAATAGTGCCAAATGGAATGTTTTTTGGTGCCGCAACGGGATCTGGGGTGCTTTTGTGCTGGGGCCGTTGCACCAAAACCAGCACTTTTTTGAGGGACCCACCCCACCCCTCTCAAAACTGAAATTCCCACCTTATGGAAAAAATCACAGACTTTCTACTCAATAAACTTTTTTTTCCTGATAGCCCCGAGGGATTTGCATTATTATTGGGCCAGTGCGCAGCCTTGCGCAGCCTTGCGCAGTTAACAACACCTTTTTTAGCCTCTGGGAAGGCCAAAAATGGGGTTTTTTCCCTAAGGCTCGCACATATCGCGCTTTTCTACACAATAAACTTTTTTTTCTGACAGCCCCAAGGGATTTGCGTTATTATTAGGCCAGTGCGCAGCCTTGCGCAGCCTTGCGCAGTTAACAACACCTTTTTTAGCCTCTGGGAAGGCCAAAAATGGGGTTTTTTCCCTAAGGCTCGCACATATCGCGCTTTTCTACACAATAAACTTTTTTTTCTGATAGCCCCAAGGGATTTGAGTTATTATTAGGCCAGTGCGCAGCCTTGCGCAGCCTTGCGCAGTTAACAACACCTTTTTTAGCCTCTGGGAAGGCCAAAAATGGGGTTTTTTCCCTAAGGATCGCACATATCGCGCCTTCTTTGTGCTTTTGCACAAAAGGAATTTTTTTCGGATGGTCCCAGAGGGATTGAATGCATTTGGGACCTTTGTGCATGCAGCTGAGAGCGCCAATTAGCTTTTTTCTGCTTTTTGGGGCTAATTCAAGCCCTGAAAAAGTGCAGCACTTTTTAGTATCGCCAAATTCGATAAAAATAGTGCCAAATGGAATGTTTTTTGGTGCCGCAACGGGATCTGGGGTGCTTTTGTGCTGGGGCCGTTGCACCAAAACCAGCACTTTTTTGAGGGACCCACCCCACCCCTCTCAAAACTGAAATTCCCACCTTATGGAAAAAATCACAGACTTTCTACTCAATAAACTTTTTTTCCTGATAGCCCCGAGGGATTTGCATTATTATTGGGCCAGTGCGCAGCCTTGCGCAGCCTTGCGCAGTTAACAACACCTTTTTTAGCCTCTGGGAAGGCCAAAAATGGGGTTTTTTCCCTAAGGCTCGCACATATCGCGCTTTTCTACACAATAAACTTTTTTTTCTGACAGCCCCAAGGGATTTGCGTTATTATTAGGCCAGTGCGCAGCCTTGCGCAGCCTTGCGCAGTTAACAACACCTTTTTTAGCCTCTGGGAAGGCCAAAAATGGGGTTTTTTCCCTAAGGCTCGCACATATCGCGCTTTTCTACACAATAAACTTTTTTTTCTGATAGCCCCAAGGGATTTGAGTTATTATTAGGCCAGTGCGCAGCCTTGCGCAGCCTTGCGCAGTTAACAACACCTTTTTTAGCCTCTGGGAAGGCCAAAAATGGGGTTTTTTCCCTAAGGATCGCACATATCGCGCCTTCTTTGTGCTTTTGCACAAAAGGAATTTTTTTCGGATGGTCCCAGAGGGATTGAATGCATTTGGGACCTTTGTGCATGCAGCTGAGAGCGCCAATTAGCTTTTTTCTGCTTTTTGGGGCTAATTCAAGCCCTGAAAAAGTGCAGCACTTCTTAGTATCGCCAAATTCGATAAAAATAGTGCCAAATGGAATGTTTTTTGGTGCCGCAACGGGATCTGGGGTGCTTTTGTGCTGGGGCCGTTGCACCAAAACCAGCACTTTTTTGAGGGACCCACCCCACCCCTCTCAAAACTGAAATTCCCACCTTATGGAAAAAATCACAGACTTTCTACTCAATAAACTTTTTTTCCTGATAGCCCCGAGGGATTTGCATTATTATTGGGCCAGTGCGCA
The DNA here is from genome assembly GCA_964017195.1 of Siderastrea radians. Taxonomy (NCBI): domain Eukaryota; kingdom Metazoa; phylum Cnidaria; class Anthozoa; order Scleractinia; family Rhizangiidae; genus Siderastrea; species Siderastrea radians. The sequence continues at coordinate 15,578 of CAXHKT010000292.1, read as the reverse complement.
GCCTTGCGCAGCCTTGCGCAGTTAACAACACCTTTTTTAGCCTCTGGGAAGGCCAAAAATGGGGTTTTTTCCCTAAGGCTCGCACATATCGCGCTTTTCTACACAATAAACTTTTTTTTCTGACAGCCCCAAGGGATTTGCGTTATTATTAGGCCAGTGCGCAGCCTTGCGCAGCCTTGCGCAGTTAACAACACCTTTTTTAGCCTCTGGGAAGGCCAAAAATGGGTTTTTTTCCCTAAGGCTCGCACATATCGCGCTTTTCTACACAATAAACTTTTTTTTCTGATAGCCCCAAGGGATTTGAGTTATTATTAGGCCAGTGCGCAGCCTTGCGCAGCCTTGCGCAGTTAACAACACCTTTTTTAGCCTCTGGGAAGGCCAAAAATGGGGTTTTTTCCCTAAGGCTCGCACATATCGCGCTTTTCTACACAATAAACTTTTTTTTCTGATAGCCCCAAGGGATTTGAGTTATTATTAGGCCAGTGCGCAGCCTTGCGCAGCCTTGCGCAGTTAACAACACCTTTTTTAGCCTCTGGGAAGGCCAAAAATGGGGTTTTTTCCCTAAGGATCGCACATATCGCGCCTTCTTTGTGCTTTTGCACAAAAGGAATTTTTTTCGGATGGTCCCAGAGGGATTGAATGCATTTGGGACCTTTGTGCATGCAGCTGAGAGCGCCAATTAGCTTTTTTCTGCTTTTTGGGGCTAATTCAAGCCCTGAAAAAGTGCAGCACTTTTTAGTATCGCCAAATTCGATAAAAATAGTGCCAAATGGAATGTTTTTTGGTGCCGCAACGGGATCTGGGGTGCTTTTGTGCTGGGGCCGTTGCACCAAAACCAGCACTTTTTTGAGGGACCCACCCCACCCCTCTCAAAACTGAAATTCCCACCTTATGGAAAAAATCACAGACTTTCTACTCAATAAACTTTTTTTCCTGATAGCCCCGAGGGATTTGCATTATTATTGGGCCAGTGCGCAGCCTTGCGCAGCCTTGCGCAGTTAACAACACCTTTTTTAGCCTCTGGGAAGGCCAAAAATGGGGTTTTTTCCCTAAGGCTCGCACATATCGCGCTTTTCTACACAATAAACTTTTTTTTCTGACAGCCCCAAGGGATTTGCGTTATTATTAGGCCAGTGCGCAGCCTTGCGCAGCCTTGCGCAGTTAACAACACCTTTTTTAGCCTCTGGGAAGGCCAAAAATGGGGTTTTTTCCCTAAGGCTCGCACATATCGCGCTTTTCTACACAATAAACTTTTTTTTCTGATAGCCCCAAGGGATTTGAGTTATTATTAGGCCAGTGCGCAGCCTTGCGCAGCCTTGCGCAGTTAACAACACCTTTTTTAGCCTCTGGGAAGGCCAAAAATGGGGTTTTTTCCCTAAGGATCGCACATATCGCGCCTTCTTTGTGCTTTTGCACAAAAGGAATTTTTTTCGGATGGTCCCAGAGGGATTGAATGCATTTGGGACCTTTGTGCATGCAGCTGAGAGCGCCAATTAGCTTTTTTCTGCTTTTTGGGGCTAATTCAAGCCCTGAAAAAGTGCAGCACTTTTTAGTATCGCCAAATTCGATAAAAATAGTGCCAAATGGAATGTTTTTTGGTGCCGCAACGGGATCTGGGGTGCTTTTGTGCTGGGGCCGTTGCACCAAAACCAGCACTTTTTTGAGGGACCCACCCCACCCCTCTCAAAACTGAAATTCCCACCTTATGGAAAAAATCACAGACTTTCTACTCAATAAACTTTTTTTCCTGATAGCCCCGAGGGATTTGCATTATTATTGGGCCAGTGCGCAGCCTTGCGCAGCCTTGCGCAGTTAACAACACCTTTTTTAGCCTCTGGGAAGGCCAAAAATGGGGTTTTTTCCCTAAGGCTCGCACATATCGCGCTTTTCTACACAATAAACTTTTTTTTCTGACAGCCCCAAGGGATTTGCGTTATTATTAGGCCAGTGCGCAGCCTTGCGCAGCCTTGCGCAGTTAACAACACCTTTTTTAGCCTCTGGGAAGGCCAAAAATGGGGTTTTTTCCCTAAGGCTCGCACATATCGCGCTTTTCTACACAATAAACTTTTTTTTCTGATAGCCCCAAGGGATTTGAGTTATTATTAGGCCAGTGCGCAGCCTTGCGCAGCCTTGCGCAGTTAACAACACCTTTTTTAGCCTCTGGGAAGGCCAAAAATGGGGTTTTTTCCCTAAGGATCGCACATATCGCGCCTTCTTTGTGCTTTTGCACAAAAGGAATTTTTTTCGGATGGTCCCAGAGGGATTGAATGCATTTGGGACCTTTGTGCATGCAGCTGAGAGCGCCAATTAGCTTTTTTCTGCTTTTTGGGGCTAATTCAAGCCCTGAAAAAGTGCAGCACTTTTTAGTATCGCCAAATTCGATAAAAATAGTGCCAAATGGAATGTTTTTTGGTGCCGCAACGGGATCTGGGGTGCTTTTGTGCTGGGGCCGTTGCACCAAAACCAGCACTTTTTTGAGGGACCCACCCCACCCCTCTCAAAACTGAAATTCCCACCTTATGGAAAAAATCACAGACTTTCTACTCAATAAACTTTTTTTCCTGATAGCCCCGAGGGATTTGCATTATTATTGGGCCAGTGCGCAGCCTTGCGCAGCCTTGCGCAGTTAACAACACCTTTTTTAGCCTCTGGGAAGGCCAAAAATGGGGTTTTTTCCCTAAGGCTCGCACATATCGCGCTTTTCTACACAATAAACTTTTTTTTCTGACAGCCCCAAGGGATTTGCGTTATTATTAGGCCAGTGCGCAGCCTTGCGCAGCCTTGCGCAGTTAACAACACCTTTTTTAGCCTCTGGGAAGGCCAAAAATGGGGTTTTTTCCCTAAGGCTCGCACATATCGCGCTTTTCTACACAATAAACTTTTTTTTCTGATAGCCCCAAGGGATTTGAGTTATTATTAGGCCAGTGCGCAGCCTTGCGCAGCCTTGCGCAGTTAACAACACCTTTTTTAGCCTCTGGGAAGGCCAAAAATGGGGTTTTTTCCCTAAGGATCGCACATATCGCGCCTTCTTTGTGCTTTTGCACAAAAGGAATTTTTTTCGGATGGTCCCAGAGGGATTGAATGCATTTGGGACCTTTGTGCATGCAGCTGAGAGCGCCAATTAGCTTTTTTCTGCTTTTTGGGGCTAATTCAAGCCCTGAAAAAGTGCAGCACTTTTTAGTATCGCCAAATTCGATAAAAATAGTGCCAAATGGAATGTTTTTTGGTGCCGCAACGGGATCTGGGGTGCTTTTGTGCTGGGGCCGTTGCACCAAAACCAGCACTTTTTTGAGGGACCCACCCCACCCCTCTCAAAACTGAAATTCCCACCTTATGGAAAAAATCACAGACTTTCTACTCAATAAACTTTTTTTCCTGATAGCCCCGAGGGATTTGCATTATTATTGGGCCAGTGCGCAGCCTTGCGCAGCCTTGCGCAGTTAACAACACCTTTTTTAGCCTCTGGGAAGGCCAAAAATGGGGTTTTTTCCCTAAGGCTCGCACATATCGCGCTTTTCTACACAATAAACTTTTTTTTCTGACAGCCCCAAGGGATTTGCGTTATTATTAGGCCAGTGCGCAGCCTTGCGCAGCCTTGCGCAGTTAACAACACCTTTTTTAGCCTCTGGGAAGGCCAAAAATGGGGTTTTTTCCCTAAGGCTCGCACATATCGCGCTTTTCTACACAATAAACTTTTTTTTCTGATAGCCCCAAGGGATTTGAGTTATTATTAGGCCAGTGCGCAGCCTTGCGCAGCCTTGCGCAGTTAACAACACCTTTTTTAGCCTCTGGGAAGGCCAAAAATGGGGTTTTTTCCCTAAGGATCGCACATATCGCGCCTTCTTTGTGCTTTTGCACAAAAGGAATTTTTTTCGGATGGTCCCAGAGGGATTGAATGCATTTGGGACCTTTGTGCATGCAGCTGAGAGCGCCAATTAGCTTTTTTCTGCTTTTTGGGGCTAATTCAAGCCCTGAAAAAGTGCAGCACTTTTTAGTATCGCCAAATTCGATAAAAATAGTGCCAAATGGAATGTTTTTTGGTGCCGCAACGGGATCTGGGGTGCTTTTGTGCTGGGGCCGTTGCACCAAAACCAGCACTTTTTTGAGGGACCCACCCCACCCCTCTCAAAACTGAAATTCCCACCTTATGGAAAAAATCACAGACTTTCTACTCAATAAACTTTTTTTCCTGATAGCCCCGAGGGATTTGCATTATTATTGGGCCAGTGCGCAGCCTTGCGCAGCCTTGCGCAGTTAACAACACCTTTTTTAGCCTCTGGGAAGGCCAAAAATGGGGTTTTTTCCCTAAGGCTCGCACATATCGCGCTTTTCTACACAATAAACTTTTTTTTCTGACAGCCCCAAGGGATTTGCGTTATTATTAGGCCAGTGCGCAGCCTTGCGCAGCCTTGCGCAGTTAACAACACCTTTTTTAGCCTCTGGGAAGGCCAAAAATGGGGTTTTTTCCCTAAGGCTCGCACATATCGCGCTTTTCTACACAATAAACTTTTTTTTCTGATAGCCCCAAGGGATTTGAGTTATTATTAGGCCAGTGCGCAGCCTTGCGCAGCCTTGCGCAGTTAACAACACCTTTTTTAGCCTCTGGGAAGGCCAAAAATGGGGTTTTTTCCCTAAGGATCGCACATATCGCGCCTTCTTTGTGCTTTTGCACAAAAGGAATTTTTTTCGGATGGTCCCAGAGGGATTGAATGCATTTGGGACCTTTGTGCATGCAGCTGAGAGCGCCAATTAGCTTTTTTCTGCTTTTTGGGGCTAATTCAAGCCCTGAAAAAGTGCAGCACTTTTTAGTATCGCCAAATTCGATAAAAATAGTGCCAAATGGAATGTTTTTTGGTGCCGCAACGGGATCTGGGGTGCTTTTGTGCTGGGGCCGTTGCACCAAAACCAGCACTTTTTTGAGGGACCCACCCCACCCCTCTCAAAACTGAAATTCCCACCTTATGGAAAAAATCACAGACTTTCTACTCAATAAACTTTTTTTCCTGATAGCCCCGAGGGATTTGCATTATTATTGGGCCAGTGCGCAGCCTTGCGCAGCCTTGCGCAGTTAACAACACCTTTTTTAGCCTCTGGGAAGGCCAAAAATGGGGTTTTTTCCCTAAGGCTCGCACATATCGCGCTTTTCTACACAATAAACTTTTTTTTCTGACAGCCCCAAGGGATTTGCGTTATTATTAGGCCAGTGCGCAGCCTTGCGCAGCCTTGCGCAGTTAACAACACCTTTTTTAGCCTCTGGGAAGGCCAAAAATGGGGTTTTTTCCCTAAGGCTCGCACATATCGCGCTTTTCTACACAATAAACTTTTTTTTCTGATAGCCCCAAGGGATTTGAGTTATTATTAGGCCAGTGCGCAGCCTTGCGCAGCCTTGCGCAGTTAACAACACCTTTTTTAGCCTCTGGGAAGGCCAAAAATGGGGTTTTTTCCCTAAGGATCGCACATATCGCGCCTTCTTTGTGCTTTTGCACAAAAGGAATTTTTTTCGGATGGTCCCAGAGGGATTGAATGCATTTGGGACCTTTGTGCATGCAGCTGAGAGCGCCAATTAGCTTTTTTCTGCTTTTTGGGGCTAATTCAAGCCCTGAAAAAGTGCAGCACTTTTTAGTATCGCCAAATTCGATAAAAATAGTGCCAAATGGAATGTTTTTTGGTGCCGCAACGGGATCTGGGGTGCTTTTGTGCTGGGGCCGTTGCACCAAAACCAGCACTTTTTTGAGGGACCCACCCCACCCCTCTCAAAACTGAAATTCCCACCTTATGGAAAAAATCACAGACTTTCTACTCAATAAACTTTTTTTCCTGATAGCCCCGAGGGATTTGCATTATTATTGGGCCAGTGCGCAGCCTTGCGCAGCCTTGCGCAGTTAACAACACCTTTTTTAGCCTCTGGGAAGGCCAAAAATGGGGTTTTTTCCCTAAGGCTCGCACATATCGCGCTTTTCTACACAATAAACTTTTTTTTCTGATAGCCCCAAGGGATTTGAGTTATTATTAGGCCAGTGCGCAGCCTTGCGCAGCCTTGCGCAGTTAACAACACCTTTTTTAGCCTCTGGGAAGGCCAAAAATGGGGTTTTTTCCCTAAGGATCGCACATATCGCGCCTTCTTTGTGCTTTTGCACAAAAGGAATTTTTTTCGGATGGTCCCAGAGGGATTGAATGCATTTGGGACCTTTGTGCATGCAGCTGAGAGCGCCAATTAGCTTTTTTCTGCTTTTTGGGGCTAATTCAAGCCCTGAAAAAGTGCAGCACTTTTTAGTATCGCCAAATTCGATAAAAATAGTGCCAAATGGAATGTTTTTTGGTGCCGCAACGGGATCTGGGGTGCTTTTGTGCTGGGGCCGTTGCACCAAAACCAGCACTTTTTTGAGGGACCCACCCCACCCCTCTCAAAACTGAAATTCCCACCTTATGGAAAAAATCACAGACTTTCTACTCAATAAACTTTTTTTCCTGATAGCCCCGAGGGATTTGCATTATTATTGGGCCAGTGCGCAGCCTTGCGCAGCCTTGCGCAGTTAACAACACCTTTTTTAGCCTCTGGGAAGGCCAAAAATGGGGTTTTTTCCCTAAGGCTCGCACATATCGCGCTTTTCTACACAATAAACTTTTTTTTCTGACAGCCCCAAGGGATTTGCGTTATTATTAGGCCAGTGCGCAGCCTTGCGCAGCCTTGCGCAGCCTTGCGCAGTTAACAACACCTTTTTTAGCCTCTGGGAAGGCCAAAAATGGGGTTTTTTCCCTAAGGCTCGCACATATCGCGCTTTTCTACACAATAAACTTTTTTTTCTGATAGCCCCAAGGGATTTGAGTTATTATTAGGCCAGTGCGCAGCCTTGCGCAGCCTTGCGCAGTTAACAACACCTTTTTTAGCCTCTGGGAAGGCCAAAAATGGGGTTTTTTCCCTAAGGATCGCACATATCGCGCCTTCTTTGTGCTTTTGCACAAAAGGAATTTTTTTCGGATGGTCCCAGAGGGATTGAATGCATTTGGGACCTTTGTGCATGCAGCTGAGAGCGCCAATTAGCTTTTTTCTGCTTTTTGGGGCTAATTCAAGCCCTGAAAAAGTGCAGCACTTTTTAGTATCGCCAAATTCGATAAAAATAGTGCCAAATGGAATGTTTTTTGGTGCCGCAACGGGATCTGGGGTGCTTTTGTGCTGGGGCCGTTGCACCAAAACCAGCACTTTTTTGAGGGACCCACCCCACCCCTCTCAAAACTGAAATTCCCACCTTATGGAAAAAATCACAGACTTTCTACTCAATAAACTTTTTTTCCTGATAGCCCCGAGGGATTTGCATTATTATTGGGCCAGTGCGCAGCCTTGCGCAGCCTTGCGCAGTTAACAACACCTTTTTTAGCCTCTGGGAAGGCCAAAAATGGGGTTTTTTCCCTAAGGCTCGCACATATCGCGCTTTTCTACACAATAAACTTTTTTTTCTGACAGCCCCAAGGGATTTGCGTTATTATTAGGCCAGTGCGCAGCCTTGCGCAGCCTTGCGCAGTTAACAACACCTTTTTTAGCCTCTGGGAAGGCCAAAAATGGGGTTTTTTCCCTAAGGCTCGCACATATCGCGCTTTTCTACACAATAAACTTTTTTTTCTGATAGCCCCAAGGGATTTGAGTTATTATTAGGCCAGTGCGCAGCCTTGCGCAGCCTTGCGCAGTTAACAACACCTTTTTTAGCCTCTGGGAAGGCCAAAAATGGGGTTTTTTCCCTAAGGATCGCACATATCGCGCCTTCTTTGTGCTTTTGCACAAAAGGAATTTTTTTCGGATGGTCCCAGAGGGATTGAATGCATTTGGGACCTTTGTGCATGCAGCTGAGAGCGCCAATTAGCTTTTTTCTGCTTTTTGGGGCTAATTCAAGCCCTGAAAAAGTGCAGCACTTTTTAGTATCGCCAAATTCGATAAAAATAGTGCCAAATGGAATGTTTTTTGGTGCCGCAACGGGATCTGGGGTGCTTTTGTGCTGGGGCCGTTGCACCAAAACCAGCACTTTTTTGAGGGACCCACCCCACCCCTCTCAAAACTGAAATTCCCACCTTATGGAAAAAATCACAGACTTTCTACTCAATAAACTTTTTTTCCTGATAGCCCCGAGGGATTTGCATTATTATTGGGCCAGTGCGCAGCCTTGCGCAGCCTTGCGCAGTTAACAACACCTTTTTTAGCCTCTGGGAAGGCCAAAAATGGGGTTTTTTCCCTAAGGCTCGCACATATCGCGCTTTTCTACACAATAAACTTTTTTTTCTGACAGCCCCAAGGGATTTGCGTTATTATTAGGCCAGTGCGCAGCCTTGCGCAGCCTTGCGCAGTTAACAACACCTTTTTTAGCCTCTGGGAAGGCCAAAAATGGGGTTTTTTCCCTAAGGCTCGCACATATCGCGCTTTTCTACACAATAAACTTTTTTTTCTGATAGCCCCAAGGGATTTGAGTTATTATTAGGCCAGTGCGCAGCCTTGCGCAGCCTTGCGCAGTTAACAACACCTTTTTTAGCCTCTGGGAAGGCCAAAAATGGGGTTTTTTCCCTAAGGATCGCACATATCGCGCCTTCTTTGTGCTTTTGCACAAAAGGAATTTTTTTCGGATGGTCCCAGAGGGATTGAATGCATTTGGGACCTTTGTGCATGCAGCTGAGAGCGCCAATTAGCTTTTTTCTGCTTTTTGGGGCTAATTCAAGCCCTGAAAAAGTGCAGCACTTTTTAGTATCGCCAAATTCGATAAAAATAGTGCCAAATGGAATGTTTTTTGGTGCCGCAACGGGATCTGGGGTGCTTTTGTGCTGGGGCCGTTGCACCAAAACCAGCACTTTTTTGAGGGACCCACCCCACCCCTCTCAAAACTGAAATTCCCACCTTATGGAAAAAATCACAGACTTTCTACTCAATAAACTTTTTTTCCTGATAGCCCCGAGGGATTTGCATTATTATTGGGCCAGTGCGCAGCCTTGCGCAGCCTTGCGCAGTTAACAACACCTTTTTTAGCCTCTGGGAAGGCCAAAAATGGGGTTTTTTCCCTAAGGCTCGCACATATCGCGCTTTTCTACACAATAAACTTTTTTTTCTGACAGCCCCAAGGGATTTGCGTTATTATTAGGCCAGTGCGCAGCCTTGCGCAGCCTTGCGCAGTTAACAACACCTTTTTTAGCCTCTGGGAAGGCCAAAAATGGGGTTTTTTCCCTAAGGCTCGCACATATCGCGCTTTTCTACACAATAAACTTTTTTTTCTGATAGCCCCAAGGGATTTGAGTTATTATTAGGCCAGTGCGCAGCCTTGCGCAGCCTTGCGCAGTTAACAACACCTTTTTTAGCCTCTGGGAAGGCCAAAAATGGGGTTTTTTCCCTAAGGATCGCACATATCGCGCCTTCTTTGTGCTTTTGCACAAAAGGAATTTTTTTCGGATGGTCCCAGAGGGATTGAATGCATTTGGGACCTTTGTGCATGCAGCTGAGAGCGCCAATTAGCTTTTTTCTGCTTTTTGGGGCTAATTCAAGCCCTGAAAAAGTGCAGCACTTTTTAGTATCGCCAAATTCGATAAAAATAGTGCCAAATGGAATGTTTTTTGGTGCCGCAACGGGATCTGGGGTGCTTTTGTGCTGGGGCCGTTGCACCAAAACCAGCACTTTTTTGAGGGACCCACCCCACCCCTCTCAAAACTGAAATTCCCACCTTATGGAAAAAATCACAGACTTTCTACTCAATAAACTTTTTTTCCTGATAGCCCCGAGGGATTTGCATTATTATTGGGCCAGTGCGCAGCCTTGCGCAGCCTTGCGCAGTTAACAACACCTTTTTTAGCCTCTGGGAAGGCCAAAAATGGGGTTTTTTCCCTAAGGCTCGCACATATCGCGCTTTTCTACACAATAAACTTTTTTTTCTGACAGCCCCAAGGGATTTGCGTTATTATTAGGCCAGTGCGCAGCCTTGCGCAGCCTTGCGCAGTTAACAACACCTTTTTTAGCCTCTGGGAAGGCCAAAAATGGGGTTTTTTCCCTAAGGCTCGCACATATCGCGCTTTTCTACACAATAAACTTTTTTTTCTGATAGCCCCAAGGGATTTGAGTTATTATTAGGCCAGTGCGCAGCCTTGCGCAGCCTTGCGCAGTTAACAACACCTTTTTTAGCCTCTGGGAAGGCCAAAAATGGGGTTTTTTCCCTAAGGATCGCACATATCGCGCCTTCTTTGTGCTTTTGCACAAAAGGAATTTTTTTCGGATGGTCCCAGAGGGATTGAATGCATTTGGGACCTTTGTGCATGCAGCTGAGAGCGCCAATTAGCTTTTTTCTGCTTTTTGGGGCTAATTCAAGCCCTGAAAAAGTGCAGCACTTTTTAGTATCGCCAAATTCGATAAAAATAGTGCCAAATGGAATGTTTTTTGGTGCCGCAACGGGATCTGGGGTGCTTTTGTGCTGGGGCCGTTGCACCAAAACCAGCACTTTTTTGAGGGACCCACCCCACCCCTCTCAAAACTGAAATTCCCACCTTATGGAAAAAATCACAGACTTTCTACTCAATAAACTTTTTTTCCTGATAGCCCCGAGGGATTTGCATTATTATTGGGCCAGTGCGCAGCCTTGCGCAGCCTTGCGCAGTTAACAACACCTTTTTTAGCCTCTGGGAAGGCCAAAAATGGGGTTTTTTCCCTAAGGCTCGCACATATCGCGCTTTTCTACACAATAAACTTTTTTTTTCTGACAGCCCCAAGGGATTTGCGTTATTATTAGGCCAGTGCGCAGCCTTGCGCAGCCTTGCGCAGTTAACAACACCTTTTTTAGCCTCTGGGAAGGCCAAAAATGGGGTTTTTTCCCTAAGGCTCGCACATATCGCGCTTTTCTACACAATAAACTTTTTTTTCTGATAGCCCCAAGGGATTTGAGTTATTATTAGGCCAGTGCGCAGCCTTGCGCAGCCTTGCGCAGTTAACAACACCTTTTTTAGCCTCTGGGAAGGCCAAAAATGGGGTTTTTTCCCTAAGGATCGCACATATCGCGCCTTCTTTGTGCTTTTGCACAAAAGGAATTTTTTTCGGATGGTCCCAGAGGGATTGAATGCATTTGGGACCTTTGTGCATGCAGCTGAGAGCGCCAATTAGCTTTTTTCTGCTTTTTGGGGCTAATTCAAGCCCTGAAAAAGTGCAGCACTTTTTAGTATCGCCAAATTCGATAAAAATAGTGCCAAATGGAATGTTTTTTGGTGCCGCAACGGGATCTGGGGTGCTTTTGTGCTGGGGCCGTTGCACCAAAACCAGCACTTTTTTGAGGGACCCACCCCACCCCTCTCAAAACTGAAATTCCCACCTTATGGAAAAAATCACAGACTTTCTACTCAATAAACTTTTTTTCCTGATAGCCCCGAGGGATTTGCATTATTATTGGGCCAGTGCGCAGCCTTGCGCAGCCTTGCGCAGTTAACAACACCTTTTTTAGCCTCTGGGAAGGCCAAAAATGGGGTTTTTTCCCTAAGGCTCGCACATATCGCGCTTTTCTACACAATAAACTTTTTTTTCTGACAGCCCCAAGGGATTTGCGTTATTATTAGGCCAGTGCGCAGCCTTGCGCAGCCTTGCGCAGTTAACAACACCTTTTTTAGCCTCTGGGAAGGCCAAAAATGGGGTTTTTTCCCTAAGGCTCGCACATATCGCGCTTTTCTACACAATAAACTTTTTTTTCTGATAGCCCCAAGGGATTTGAGTTATTATTAGGCCAGTGCGCAGCCTTGCGCAGCCTTGCGCAGTTAACAACACCTTTTTTAGCCTCTGGGAAGGCCAAAAATGGGGTTTTTTCCCTAAGGATCGCACATATCGCGCCTTCTTTGTGCTTTTGCACAAAAGGAATTTTTTTCGGATGGTCCCAGAGGGATTGAATGCATTTGGGACCTTTGTGCATGCAGCTGAGAGCGCCAATTAGCTTTTTTCTGCTTTTTGGGGCTAATTCAAGCCCTGAAAAAGTGCAGCACTTTTTAGTATCGCCAAATTCGATAAAAATAGTGCCAAATGGAATGTTTTTTGGTGCCGCAACGGGATCTGGGGTGCTTTTGTGCTGGGGCCGTTGCACCAAAACCAGCACTTTTTTGAGGGACCCACCCCACCCCTCTCAAAACTGAAATTCCCACCTTATGGAAAAAATCACAGACTTTCTACTCAATAAACTTTTTTTCCTGATAGCCCCGAGGGATTTGCATTATTATTGGGCCAGTGCGCAGCCTTGCGCAGCCTTGCGCAGTTAACAACACCTTTTTTAGCCTCTGGGAAGGCCAAAAATGGGGTTTTTTCCCTAAGGCTCGCACATATCGCGCTTTTCTACACAATAAACTTTTTTTTCTGACAGCCCCAAGGGATTTGCGTTATTATTAGGCCAGTGCGCAGCCTTGCGCAGCCTTGCGCAGTTAACAACACCTTTTTTAGCCTCTGGGAAGGCCAAAAATGGGGTTTTTTCCCTAAGGCTCGCACATATCGCGCTTTTCTACACAATAAACTTTTTTTTCTGATAGCCCCAAGGGATTTGAGTTATTATTAGGCCAGTGCGCAGCCTTGCGCAGCCTTGCGCAGTTAACAACACCTTTTTTAGCCTCTGGGAAGGCCAAAAATGGGGTTTTTTCCCTAAGGATCGCACATATCGCGCCTTCTTTGTGCTTTTGCACAAAAGGAATTTTTTTCGGATGGTCCCAGAGGGATTGAATGCATTTGGGACCTTTGTGCATGCAGCTGAGAGCGCCAATTAGCTTTTTTCTGCTTTTTGGGGCTAATTCAAGCCCTGAAAAAGTGCAGCACTTTTTAGTATCGCCAAATTCGATAAAAATAGTGCCAAATGGAATGTTTTTTGGTGCCGCAACGGGATCTGGGGTGCTTTTGTGCTGGGGCCGTTGCACCAAAACCAGCACTTTTTTGAGGGACCCACCCCACCCCTCTCAAAACTGAAATTCCCACCTTATGGAAAAAATCACAGACTTTCTACTCAATAAACTTTTTTTCCTGATAGCCCCGAGGGATTTGCATTATTATTGGGCCAGTGCGCAGCCTTGCGCAGCCTTGCGCAGTTAACAACACCTTTTTTAGCCTCTGGGAAGGCCAAAAATGGGGTTTTTTCCCTAAGGCTCGCACATATCGCGCTTTTCTACACAATAAACTTTTTTTTCTGACAGCCCCAAGGGATTTGCGTTATTATTAGGCCAGTGCGCAGCCTTGCGCAGCCTTGCGCAGTTAACAACACCTTTTTTAGCCTCTGGGAAGGCCAAAAATGGGGTTTTTTCCCTAAGGCTCGCACATATCGCGCTTTTCTACACAATAAACTTTTTTTTCTGATAGCCCCAAGGGATTTGAGTTATTATTAGGCCAGTGCGCAGCCTTGCGCAGCCTTGCGCAGTTAACAACACCTTTTTTAGCCTCTGGGAAGGCCAAAAATGGGGTTTTTTCCCTAAGGATCGCACATATCGCGCCTTCTTTGTGCTTTTGCACAAAAGGAATTTTTTCGGATGGTCCCAGAGGGATTGAATGCATTTGGGACCTTTGTGCATGCAGCTGAGAGCGCCAATTAGCTTTTTTCTGCTTTTTGGGGCTAATTCAAGCCCTGAAAAAGTGCAGCACTTTTTAGTATCGCCAAATTCGATAAAAATAGTGCCAAATGGAATGTTTTTTGGTGCCGCAACGGGATCTGGGGTGCTTTTGTGCTGGGGCCGTTGCACCAAAACCAGCACTTTTTTGAGGGACCCACCCCACCCCTCTCAAAACTGAAATTCCCACCTTATGGAAAAAATCACAGACTTTCTACTCAATAAACTTTTTTTCCTGATAGCCCCGAGGGATTTGCATTATTATTGGGCCAGTGCGCAGCCTTGCGCAGCCTTGCGCAGTTAACAACACCTTTTTTAGCCTCTGGGAAGGCCAAAAATGGGGTTTTTTCCCTAAGGCTCGCACATATCGCGCTTTTCTACACAATAAACTTTTTTTTCTGACAGCCCCAAGGGATTTGCGTTATTATTAGGCCAGTGCGCAGCCTTGCGCAGCCTTGCGCAGTTAACAACACCTTTTTTAGCCTCTGGGAAGGCCAAAAATGGGGTTTTTTCCCTAAGGCTCGCACATATCGCGCTTTTCTACACAATAAACTTTTTTTTCTGATAGCCCCAAGGGATTTGAGTTATTATTAGGCCAGTGCGCAGCCTTGCGCAGCCTTGCGCAGTTAACAACACCTTTTTTAGCCTCTGGGAAGGCCAAAAATGGGGTTTTTTCCCTAAGGATCGCACATATCGCGCCTTCTTTGTGCTTTTGCACAAAAGGAATTTTTTTCGGATGGTCCCAGAGGGATTGAATGCATTTGGGACCTTTGTGCATGCAGCTGAGAGCGCCAATTAGCTTTTTTCTGCTTTTTGGGGCTAATTCAAGCCCTGAAAAAGTGCAGCACTTTTTAGTATCGCCAAATTCGATAAAAATAGTGCCAAATGGAATGTTTTTTGGTGCCGCAACGGGATCTGGGGTGCTTTTGTGCTGGGGCCGTTGCACCAAAACCAGCACTTTTTTGAGGGACCCACCCCACCCCTCTCAAAACTGAAATTCCCACCTTATGGAAAAAATCACAGACTTTCTACTCAATAAACTTTTTTTTCCTGATAGCCCCGAGGGATTTGCATTATTATTGGGCCAGTGCGCAGCCTTGCGCAGCCTTGCGCAGTTAACAACACCTTTTTTAGCCTCTGGGAAGGCCAAAAATGGGGTTTTTTCCTAAGGCTCGCACATATCGCGCTTTTCTACACAATAAACTTTTTTTTCTGACAGCCCCAAGGGATTTGCGTTATTATTAGGCCAGTGCGCAGCCTTGCGCAGCCTTGCGCAGTTAACAACACCTTTTTTAGCCTCTGGGAAGGCCAAAAATGGGGTTTTTTCCCTAAGGCTCGCACATATCGCGCTTTTCTACACAATAAACTTTTTTTTCTGACAGCCCCAAGGGATTTGCGTTATTATTAGGCCAGTGCGCAGCCTTGCGCAGCCTTGCGCAGTTAACAACACCTTTTTTAGCCTCTGGGAAGGCCAAAAATGGGGTTTTTTCCCTAAGGCTCGCACATATCGCGCTTTTCTACACAATAAACTTTTTTTTCTGATAGCCCCAGAGGATTTGAGTTATTATTAGGCCAGTGCGCAGCCTTGCGCAGCCTTGCGCAGTTACAACACCTTTTTTAGCCTCTGGGAAGGCCAAAAATGGGGTTTTTTCCCTAAGGATCGCACATATCGCGCCTTCTTTGTGCTTTTGCACAAAAGGAATTTTTTTCGGATGGTCCCAGAGGGATTGAATGCATTTGGGACCTTTGTGCATGCAGCTGAGAGCGCCAATTAGCTTTTTTCTGCTTTTTGGGGCTAATTCAAGCCCTGAAAAAGTGCAGCACTTTTTAGTATCGCCAAATTCGATAAAAATAGTGCCAAATGGAATGTTTTTTGGTGCCGCAACGGGATCTGGGGTGCTTTTGTGCTGGGGCCGTTGCACCAAAACCAGCACTTTTTTGAGGACCCACCCCACCCCTCTCAAAACTGAAATTCCCACCTTATGGAAAAAATCACAGACTTTCTACTC
>CAXHKT010000291.1:0-131357 GCA_964017195.1 Siderastrea radians | reverse complement strand
TGCTCAGTTGTGCCTGCCAACGCGCAACGCGTTTAAGCTGACGTTTTGTTTCTCGACTGAACTAACACAAGCGGGCCTTTATTTTGCCGCGGTAAAAAGGCACCTTATTCAGCGAGACAAAAAACTCTCTTCTGCAGCTCAGTCAAACAAGCTCTTGTGCGTGCCTGGCACCAGAGACAGGCCCAAAACGGTTTGAAGCTGACGTTTCTCTGAACAAGCGGGCCTTTTGGAGCGCTAAACAGTGAAAGATTTCTTTTCTAGAGCCAAAAACAAGCCGCGTTTTGAAGCTAACCAGTTCCGCAGCTCGCTAACTCTTTCCGCTCAGTGAAACAAGTGCTCAGTTGTGCCTGCCAACGCGCAACGCGTTTAAGCTGACGTTTTGTTTCTCGACTGAACTAACACAAGCGGGCCTTTATTTTGCCGCGGTAAAAAGGCACCTTATTCAGCGAGACAAAAAACTCTCTTCTGCAGCTCAGTCAAACAAGCTCTTGTGCGTGCCTGGCACCAGAGACAGGCCCAAAACGGTTTGAAGCTGACGTTTCTCTGAACAAGCGGGCCTTTTGGAGCGCTAAACAGTGAAAGATTTCTTTTCTAGAGCCAAAAACAAGCCGCGTTTTGAAGCTAACCAGTTCCGCAGCTCGCTAACTCTTTCCGCTCAGTGAAACAAGTGCTCAGTTGTGCCTGCCAACGCGCAACGCGTTTAAGCTGACGTTTTGTTTCTCGACTGAACTAACACAAGCGGGCCTTTATTTTGCCGCGGTAAAAAGGCACCTTATTCAGCGAGACAAAAAACTCTCTTCTGCAGCTCAGTCAAACAAGCTCTTGTGCGTGCCTGGCACCAGAGACAGGCCCAAAACGGTTTGAAGCTGACGTTTCTCTGAACAAGCGGGCCTTTTGGAGCGCTAAACAGTGAAAGATTTCTTTTCTAGAGCCAAAAACAAGCCGCGTTTTGAAGCTAACCAGTTCCGCAGCTCGCTAACTCTTTCCGCTCAGTGAAACAAGTGCTCAGTTGTGCCTGCCAACGCGCAACGCGTTTAAGCTGACGTTTTGTTTCTCGACTGAACTAACACAAGCGGGCCTTTATTTTGCCGCGGTAAAAAGGCACCTTATTCAGCGAGACAAAAAACTCTCTTCTGCAGCTCAGTCAAACAAGCTCTTGTGCGTGCCTGGCACCAGAGACAGGCCCAAAACGGTTTGAAGCTGACGTTTCTCTGAACAAGCGGGCCTTTTGGAGCGCTAAACAGTGAAAGATTTCTTTTCTAGAGCCAAAAACAAGCCGCGTTTTGAAGCTAACCAGTTCCGCAGCTCGCTAACTCTTTCCGCTCAGTGAAACAAGTGCTCAGTTGTGCCTGCCAACGCGCAACGCGTTTAAGCTGACGTTTTGTTTCTCGACTGAACTAACACAAGCGGGCCTTTATTTTGCCGCGGTAAAAAGGCACCTTATTCAGCGAGACAAAAAACTCTCTTCTGCAGCTCAGTCAAACAAGCTCTTGTGCGTGCCTGGCACCAGAGACAGGCCCAAAACGGTTTGAAGCTGACGTTTCTCTGAACAAGCGGGCCTTTTGGAGCGCTAAACAGTGAAAGATTTCTTTTCTAGAGCCAAAAACAAGCCGCGTTTTGAAGCTAACCAGTTCCGCAGCTCGCTAACTCTTTCCGCTCAGTGAAACAAGTGCTCAGTTGTGCCTGCCAACGCGCAACGCGTTTAAGCTGACGTTTTGTTTCTCGACTGAACTAACACAAGCGGGCCTTTATTTTGCCGCGGTAAAAAGGCACCTTATTCAGCGAGACAAAAAACTCTCTTCTGCAGCTCAGTCAAACAAGCTCTTGTGCGTGCCTGGCACCAGAGACAGGCCCAAAACGGTTTGAAGCTGACGTTTCTCTGAACAAGCGGGCCTTTTGGAGCGCTAAACAGTGAAAGATTTCTTTTCTAGAGCCAAAAACAAGCCGCGTTTTGAAGCTAACCAGTTCCGCAGCTCGCTAACTCTTTCCGCTCAGTGAAACAAGTGCTCAGTTGTGGCTGCCAACGCGCAACGCGTTTAAGCTGACGTTTTGTTTCTCGACTGAACTAACACAAGCGGGCCTTTATTTTGCCGCGGTAAAAAGGCACCTTATTCAGCGAGACAAAAAACTCTCTTCTGCAGCTCAGTCAAACAAGCTCTTGTGCGTGCCTGGCACCAGAGACAGGCCCAAAACGGTTTGAAGCTGACGTTTCTCTGAACAAGCGGGCCTTTTGGAGCGCTAAACAGTGAAAGATTTCTTTTCTAGAGCCAAAAACAAGCCGCGTTTTGAAGCTAACCAGTTCCGCAGCTCGCTAACTCTTTCCGCTCAGTGAAACAAGTGCTCAGTTGTGCCTGCCAACGCGCAACGCGTTTAAGCTGACGTTTTGTTTCTCGACTGAACTAACACAAGCGGGCCTTTATTTTGCCGCGGTAAAAAGGCACCTTATTCAGCGAGACAAAAAACTCTCTTCTGCAGCTCAGTCAAACAAGCTCTTGTGCGTGCCTGGCACCAGAGACAGGCCCAAAACGGTTTGAAGCTGACGTTTCTCTGAACAAGCGCGCCTTTTGGAGCGCTAAACAGTGAAAGATTTCTTTTCTAGAGCCAAAAACAAGCCGCGTTTTGAAGCTAACCAGTTCCGCAGCTCGCTAACTCTTTCCGCTCATATCTGTTTTTATCTCTTTTCTTAGTTTTTAATTTTTTATTTTTATTATAATTTGCAGGGCCCCACTGAAAACCGCCAAGGCGAGTGGGCTCCCTGGTTAAATATTATTATTATTATTATTATTATTAAACAAGTGCTCAGTTGTGCCTGCCAACGCGCAACGCGTTTAAGCTGACGTTTTGTTTCTCGACTGAACTAACACAAGCGGGCCTTTATTTTGCCGCGGTAAAAAGGCACCTTATTCAGCGAGACAAAAAACTCTCTTCTGCAGCTCAGTCAAACAAGCTCTTGTGCGTGCGTGGCACAAGAGACAGGGCCCGGCAACGGTTTGAGAGCTGACGTTTCTCTGAACAAGCGGGCCTTTTGGAGCGCTAAACAGTGAAAGATTTCTTTTCTAGAGCCAAAAACAAGCCGCGTTTTGAAGCTAACCAGTTCCGCAGATCGCTAACTCTTTCCGCTCAGTGAAACAAGTGCTCAGTTGTGCCTGCCAACGCGCAACGCGTTTAAGCTGACGTTTTGTTTCTCGACTGAACTAACACAAGCGGGCCTTTATTTTGCCGCGGTAAAAAGGCACCTTATTCAGCGAGACAAAAAACTCTCTTCTGCAGCTCAGTCAAACAAGCTCTTGTGCGTGCCTGGCACCAGAGACAGGCCCAAAACGGTTTGAAGCTGACGTTTCTCTGAACAAGCGGGCCTTTTGGAGCGCTAAACAGTGAAAGATTTCTTTTCTAGAGCCAAAAACAAGCCGCGTTTTGAAGCTAACCAGTTCCGCAGCTCGCTAACTCTTTCCGCTCATATCTGTTTTTATCTCTTTTCTTAGTTTTTAATTTTTTATTTTTATTATAATTTGCAGGGCCCCACTGAAAACCGCCAAGGCGAGTGGGCTCCCTGGTTAAATATTATTATTATTATTATTATTATTAAACAAGTGCTCAGTTGTGCCTGCCAACGCGCAACGCGTTTAAGCTGACGTTTTGTTTCTCGACTGAACTAACACAAGCGGGCCTTTATTTTGCCGCGGTAAAAAGGCACCTTATTCAGCGAGACAAAAAACTCTCTTCTGCAGCTCAGTCAAACAAGCTCTTGTGCGTGCGTGGCACAAGAGACAGGGCCCGGCAACGGTTTGAGAGCTGACGTTTCTCTGAACAAGCGGGCCTTTTGGAGCGCTAAACAGTGAAAGATTTCTTTTCTAGAGCCAAAAACAAGCCGCGTTTTGAAGCTAACCAGTTCCGCAGATCGCTAACTCTTTCCGCTCAGTGAAACAAGTGCTCAGTTGTGCCTGCCAACGCGCAACGCGTTTAAGCTGACGTTTTGTTTCTCGACTGAACTAACACAAGCGGGCCTTTATTTTGCCGCGGTAAAAAGGCACCTTATTCAGCGAGACAAAAAACTCTCTTCTGCAGCTCAGTCAAACAAGCTCTTGTGCGTGCCTGGCACCAGAGACAGGCCCAAAACGGTTTGAAGCTGACGTTTCTCTGAACAAGCGGGCCTTTTGGAGCGCTAAACAGTGAAAGATTTCTTTTCTAGAGCCAAAAACAAGCCGCGTTTTGAAGCTAACCAGTTCCGCAGCTCGCTAACTCTTTCCGCTCAGTGAAACAAGTGCTCAGTTGTGCCTGCCAACGCGCAACGCGTTTAAGCTGACGTTTTGTTTCTCGACTGAACTAACACAAGCGGGCCTTTATTTTGCCGCGGTAAAAAGGCACCTTATTCAGCGAGACAAAAAACTCTCTTCTGCAGCTCAGTCAAACAAGCTCTTGTGCGTGCCTGGCACCAGAGACAGGCCCAAAACGGTTTGAAGCTGACGTTTCTCTGAACAAGCGGGCCTTTTGGAGCGCTAAACAGTGAAAGATTTCTTTTCTAGAGCCAAAAACAAGCCGCGTTTTGAAGCTAACCAGTTCCGCAGCTCGCTAACTCTTTCCGCTCAGTGAAACAAGTGCTCAGTTGTGCCTGCCAACGCGCAACGCGTTTAAGCTGACGTTTTGTTTCTCGACTGAACTAACACAAGCGGGCCTTTATTTTGCCGCGGTAAAAAGGCACCTTATTCAGCGAGACAAAAAACTCTCTTCTGCAGCTCAGTCAAACAAGCTCTTGTGCGTGCCTGGCACCAGAGACAGGCCCAAAACGGTTTGAAGCTGACGTTTCTCTGAACAAGCGGGCCTTTTGGAGCGCTAAACAGTGAAAGATTTCTTTTCTAGAGCCAAAAACAAGCCGCGTTTTGAAGCTAACCAGTTCCGCAGCTCGCTAACTCTTTCCGCTCAGTGAAACAAGTGCTCAGTTGTGCCTGCCAACGCGCAACGCGTTTAAGCTGACGTTTTGTTTCTCGACTGAACTAACACAAGCGGGCCTTTATTTTGCCGCGGTAAAAAGGCACCTTATTCAGCGAGACAAAAAACTCTCTTCTGCAGCTCAGTCAAACAAGCTCTTGTGCGTGCCTGGCACCAGAGACAGGCCCAAAACGGTTTGAAGCTGACGTTTCTCTGAACAAGCGGGCCTTTTGGAGCGCTAAACAGTGAAAGATTTCTTTTCTAGAGCCAAAAACAAGCCGCGTTTTGAAGCTAACCAGTTCCGCAGCTCGCTAACTCTTTCCTCTCAGTGAAACAAGTGCTCAGTTGTGCCTGCCAACGCGCAACGCGTTTAAGCTGACGTTTTGTTTCTCGACTGAACTAACACAAGCGGGCCTTTATTTTGCCGCGGTAAAAAGGCACCTTATTCAGCGAGACAAAAAACTCTCTTCTGCAGCTCAGTCAAACAAGCTCTTGTGCGTGCGTGGCACAAGAGACAGGGCCCGGCAACGGTTTGAGAGCTGACGTTTCTCTGAACAAGCGGGCCTTTTGGAGCGCTAAACAGTGAAAGATTTCTTTTCTAGAGCCAAAAACAAGCCGCGTTTTGAAGCTAACCAGTTCCGCAGATCGCTAACTCTTTCCGCTCAGTGAAACAAGTGCTCAGTTGTGCCTGCCAACGCGCAACGCGTTTAAGCTGACGTTTTGTTTCTCGACTGAACTAACACAAGCGGGCCTTTATTTTGCCGCGGTAAAAAGGCACCTTATTCAGCGAGACAAAAAACTCTCTTCTGCAGCTCAGTCAAACAAGCTCTTGTGCGTGCCTGGCACCAGAGACAGGCCCAAAACGGTTTGAAGCTGACGTTTCTCTGAACAAGCGGGCCTTTTGGAGCGCTAAACAGTGAAAGATTTCTTTTCTAGAGCCAAAAACAAGCCGCGTTTTGAAGCTAACCAGTTCCGCAGCTCGCTAACTCTTTCCGCTCAGTGAAACAAGTGCTCAGTTGTGCCTGCCAACGCGCAACGCGTTTAAGCTGACGTTTTGTTTCTCGACTGAACTAACACAAGCGGGCCTTTATTTTGCCGCGGTAAAAAGGCACCTTATTCAGCGAGACAAAAAACTCTCTTCTGCAGCTCAGTCAAACAAGCTCTTGTGCGTGCCTGGCACCAGAGACAGGCCCAAAACGGTTTGAAGCTGACGTTTCTCTGAACAAGCGGGCCTTTTGGAGCGCTAAACAGTGAAAGATTTCTTTTCTAGAGCCAAAAACAAGCCGCGTTTTGAAGCTAACCAGTTCCGCAGCTCGCTAACTCTTTCCGCTCAGTGAAACAAGTGCTCAGTTGTGCCTGCCAACGCGCAACGCGTTTAAGCTGACGTTTTGTTTCTCGACTGAACTAACACAAGCGGGCCTTTATTTTGCCGCGGTAAAAAGGCACCTTATTCAGCGAGACAAAAAACTCTCTTCTGCAGCTCAGTCAAACAAGCTCTTGTGCGTGCCTGGCACCAGAGACAGGCCCAAAACGGTTTGAAGCTGACGTTTCTCTGAACAAGCGGGCCTTTTGGAGCGCTAAACAGTGAAAGATTTCTTTTCTAGAGCCAAAAACAAGCCGCGTTTTGAAGCTAACCAGTTCCGCAGCTCGCTAACTCTTTCCGCTCAGTGAAACAAGTGCTCAGTTGTGCCTGCCAACGCGCAACGCGTTTAAGCTGACGTTTTGTTTCTCGACTGAACTAACACAAGCGGGCCTTTATTTTGCCGCGGTAAAAAGGCACCTTATTCAGCGAGACAAAAAACTCTCTTCTGCAGCTCAGTCAAACAAGCTCTTGTGCGTGCCTGGCACCAGAGACAGGCCCAAAACGGTTTGAAGCTGACGTTTCTCTGAACAAGCGGGCCTTTTGGAGCGCTAAACAGTGAAAGATTTCTTTTCTAGAGCCAAAAACAAGCCGCGTTTTGAAGCTAACCAGTTCCGCAGCTCGCTAACTCTTTCCGCTCAGTGAAACAAGTGCTCAGTTGTGCCTGCCAACGCGCAACGCGTTTAAGCTGACGTTTTGTTTCTCGACTGAACTAACACAAGCGGGCCTTTATTTTGCCGCGGTAAAAAGGCACCTTATTCAGCGAGACAAAAAACTCTCTTCTGCAGCTCAGTCAAACAAGCTCTTGTGCGTGCCTGGCACCAGAGACAGGCCCAAAACGGTTTGAAGCTGACGTTTCTCTGAACAAGCGGGCCTTTTGGAGCGCTAAACAGTGAAAGATTTCTTTTCTAGAGCCAAAAACAAGCCGCGTTTTGAAGCTAACCAGTTCCGCAGCTCGCTAACTCTTTCCGCTCAGTGAAACAAGTGCTCAGTTGTGCCTGCCAACGCGCAACGCGTTTAAGCTGACGTTTTGTTTCTCGACTGAACTAACACAAGCGGGCCTTTATTTTGCCGCGGTAAAAAGGCACCTTATTCAGCGAGACAAAAAACTCTCTTCTGCAGCTCAGTCAAACAAGCTCTTGTGCGTGCCTGGCACCAGAGACAGGCCCAAAACGGTTTGAAGCTGACGTTTCTCTGAACAAGCGGGCCTTTTGGAGCGCTAAACAGTGAAAGATTTCTTTTCTAGAGCCAAAAACAAGCCGCGTTTTGAAGCTAACCAGTTCCGCAGCTCGCTAACTCTTTCCTCTCAGTGAAACAAGTGCTCAGTTGTGCCTGCCAACGC
Source organism: Siderastrea radians (assembly GCA_964017195.1). Lineage (NCBI taxonomy): Eukaryota > Metazoa > Cnidaria > Anthozoa > Scleractinia > Rhizangiidae > Siderastrea > Siderastrea radians. The sequence continues at coordinate 123,729 of CAXHKT010000291.1, read as the reverse complement.
GCAACGCGTTTAAGCTGACGTTTTGTTTCTCGACTGAACTAACACAAGCGGGCCTTTATTTTGCCGCGGTAAAAAGGCACCTTATTCAGCGAGACAAAAAACTCTCTTCTGCAGCTCAGTCAAACAAGCTCTTGTGCGTGCGTGGCACCAGAGACAGGCCCAAAACGGTTTGAAGCTGACGTTTCTCTGAACAAGCGGGCCTTTTGGAGCGCTAAACAGTGAAAGATTTCTTTTCTAGAGCCAAAAACAAGCCGCGTTTTGAAGCTAACCAGTTCCGCAGCTCGCTAACTCTTTCCGCTCATATCTGTTTTTATCTCTTTTCTTAGTTTTTAATTTTTTATTTTTATTATAATTTGCAGGGCCCCACTGAAAACCGCCAAGGCGAGTGGGCTCCCTGGTTAAATATTATTATTATTATTATTATTATTAAACAAGTGCTCAGTTGTGCCTGCCAACGCGCAACGCGTTTAAGCTGACGTTTTGTTTCTCGACTGAACTAACACAAGCGGGCCTTTATTTTGCCGCGGTAAAAAGGCACCTTATTCAGCGAGACAAAAAACTCTCTTCTGCAGCTCAGTCAAACAAGCTCTTGTGCGTGCGTGGCACAAGAGACAGGGCCCGGCAACGGTTTGAGAGCTGACGTTTCTCTGAACAAGCGGGCCTTTTGGAGCGCTAAACAGTGAAAGATTTCTTTTCTAGAGCCAAAAACAAGCCGCGTTTTGAAGCTAACCAGTTCCGCAGATCGCTAACTCTTTCCGCTCAGTGAAACAAGTGCTCAGTTGTGCCTGCCAACGCGCAACGCGTTTAAGCTGACGTTTTGTTTCTCGACTGAACTAACACAAGCGGGCCTTTATTTTGCCGCGGTAAAAAGGCACCTTATTCAGCGAGACAAAAAACTCTCTTCTGCAGCTCAGTCAAACAAGCTCTTGTGCGTGCCTGGCACCAGAGACAGGCCCAAAACGGTTTGAAGCTGACGTTTCTCTGAACAAGCGGGCCTTTTGGAGCGCTAAACAGTGAAAGATTTCTTTTCTAGAGCCAAAAACAAGCCGCGTTTTGAAGCTAACCAGTTCCGCAGCTCGCTAACTCTTTCCGCTCATATCTGTTTTTATCTCTTTTCTTAGTTTTTAATTTTTTATTTTTATTATAATTTGCAGGGCCCCACTGAAAACCGCCAAGGCGAGTGGGCTCCCTGGTTAAATATTATTATTATTATTATTATTATTAAACAAGTGCTCAGTTGTGGCTGCCAACGCGCAACGCGTTTAAGCTGACGTTTTGTTTCTCGACTGAACTAACACAAGCGGGCCTTTATTTTGCCGCGGTAAAAAGGCACCTTATTCAGCGAGACAAAAAACTCTCTTCTGCAGCTCAGTCAAACAAGCTCTTGTGCGTGCCTGGCACCAGAGACAGGCCCAAAACGGTTTGAAGCTGACGTTTCTCTGAACAAGCGGGCCTTTTGGAGCGCTAAACAGTGAAAGATTTCTTTTCTAGAGCCAAAAACAAGCCGCGTTTTGAAGCTAACCAGTTCCGCAGCTCGCTAACTCTTTCCGCTCAGTGAAACAAGTGCTCAGTTGTGCCTGCCAACGCGCAACGCGTTTAAGCTGACGTTTTGTTTCTCGACTGAACTAACACAAGCGGGCCTTTATTTTGCCGCGGTAAAAAGGCACCTTATTCAGCGAGACAAAAAACTCTCTTCTGCAGCTCAGTCAAACAAGCTCTTGTGCGTGCCTGGCACCAGAGACAGGCCCAAAACGGTTTGAAGCTGACGTTTCTCTGAACAAGCGGGCCTTTTGGAGCGCTAAACAGTGAAAGATTTCTTTTCTAGAGCCAAAAACAAGCCGCGTTTTGAAGCTAACCAGTTCCGCAGCTCGCTAACTCTTTCCGCTCAGTGAAACAAGTGCTCAGTTGTGCCTGCCAACGCGCAACGCGTTTAAGCTGACGTTTTGTTTCTCGACTGAACTAACACAAGCGGGCCTTTATTTTGCCGCGGTAAAAAGGCACCTTATTCAGCGAGACAAAAAACTCTCTTCTGCAGCTCAGTCAAACAAGCTCTTGTGCGTGCCTGGCACCAGAGACAGGCCCAAAACGGTTTGAAGCTGACGTTTCTCTGAACAAGCGGGCCTTTTGGAGCGCTAAACAGTGAAAGATTTCTTTTCTAGAGCCAAAAACAAGCCGCGTTTTGAAGCTAACCAGTTCCGCAGCTCGCTAACTCTTTCCTCTCAGTGAAACAAGTGCTCAGTTGTGCCTGCCAACGCGCAACGCGTTTAAGCTGACGTTTTGTTTCTCGACTGAACTAACACAAGCGGGCCTTTATTTTGCCGCGGTAAAAAGGCACCTTATTCAGCGAGACAAAAAACTCTCTTCTGCAGCTCAGTCAAACAAGCTCTTGTGCGTGCGTGGCACCAGAGACAGGCCCAAAACGGTTTGAAGCTGACGTTTCTCTGAACAAGCGGGCCTTTTGGAGCGCTAAACAGTGAAAGATTTCTTTTCTAGAGCCAAAAACAAGCCGCGTTTTGAAGCTAACCAGTTCCGCAGCTCGCTAACTCTTTCCGCTCATATCTGTTTTTATCTCTTTTCTTAGTTTTTAATTTTTTATTTTTATTATAATTTGCAGGGCCCCACTGAAAACCGCCAAGGCGAGTGGGCTCCCTGGTTAAATATTATTATTATTATTATTATTATTAAACAAGTGCTCAGTTGTGCCTGCCAACGCGCAACGCGTTTAAGCTGACGTTTTGTTTCTCGACTGAACTAACACAAGCGGGCCTTTATTTTGCCGCGGTAAAAAGGCACCTTATTCAGCGAGACAAAAAACTCTCTTCTGCAGCTCAGTCAAACAAGCTCTTGTGCGTGCGTGGCACAAGAGACAGGGCCCGGCAACGGTTTGAGAGCTGACGTTTCTCTGAACAAGCGGGCCTTTTGGAGCGCTAAACAGTGAAAGATTTCTTTTCTAGAGCCAAAAACAAGCCGCGTTTTGAAGCTAACCAGTTCCGCAGATCGCTAACTCTTTCCGCTCAGTGAAACAAGTGCTCAGTTGTGCCTGCCAACGCGCAACGCGTTTAAGCTGACGTTTTGTTTCTCGACTGAACTAACACAAGCGGGCCTTTATTTTGCCGCGGTAAAAAGGCACCTTATTCAGCGAGACAAAAAACTCTCTTCTGCAGCTCAGTCAAACAAGCTCTTGTGCGTGCCTGGCACCAGAGACAGGCCCAAAACGGTTTGAAGCTGACGTTTCTCTGAACAAGCGGGCCTTTTGGAGCGCTAAACAGTGAAAGATTTCTTTTCTAGAGCCAAAAACAAGCCGCGTTTTGAAGCTAACCAGTTCCGCAGCTCGCTAACTCTTTCCGCTCATATCTGTTTTTATCTCTTTTCTTAGTTTTTAATTTTTTATTTTTATTATAATTTGCAGGGCCCCACTGAAAACCGCCAAGGCGAGTGGGCTCCCTGGTTAAATATTATTATTATTATTATTATTATTAAACAAGTGCTCAGTTGTGGCTGCCAACGCGCAACGCGTTTAAGCTGACGTTTTGTTTCTCGACTGAACTAACACAAGCGGGCCTTTATTTTGCCGCGGTAAAAAGGCACCTTATTCAGCGAGACAAAAAACTCTCTTCTGCAGCTCAGTCAAACAAGCTCTTGTGCGTGCGTGGCACAAGAGACAGGGCCCGGCAACGGTTTGAGAGCTGACGTTTCTCTGAACAAGCGGGCCTTTTGGAGCGCTAAACAGTGAAAGATTTCTTTTCTAGAGCCAAAAACAAGCCGCGTTTTGAAGCTAACCAGTTCCGCAGATCGCTAACTCTTTCCGCTCAGTGAAACAAGTGCTCAGTTGTGCCTGCCAACGCGCAACGCGTTTAAGCTGACGTTTTGTTTCTCGACTGAACTAACACAAGCGGGCCTTTATTTTGCCGCGGTAAAAAGGCACCTTATTCAGCGAGACAAAAAACTCTCTTCTGCAGCTCAGTCAAACAAGCTCTTGTGCGTGCCTGGCACCAGAGACAGGCCCAAAACGGTTTGAAGCTGACGTTTCTCTGAACAAGCGGGCCTTTTGGAGCGCTAAACAGTGAAAGATTTCTTTTCTAGAGCCAAAAACAAGCCGCGTTTTGAAGCTAACCAGTTCCGCAGCTCGCTAACTCTTTCCGCTCATATCTGTTTTTATCTCTTTTCTTAGTTTTTAATTTTTTATTTTTATTATAATTTGCAGGGCCCCACTGAAAACCGCCAAGGCGAGTGGGCTCCCTGGTTAAATATTATTATTATTATTATTATTATTAAACAAGTGCTCAGTTGTGCCTGCCAACGCGCAACGCGTTTAAGCTGACGTTTTGTTTCTCGACTGAACTAACACAAGCGGGCCTTTATTTTGCCGCGGTAAAAAGGCACCTTATTCAGCGAGACAAAAAACTCTCTTCTGCAGCTCAGTCAAACAAGCTCTTGTGCGTGCGTGGCACAAGAGACAGGGCCCGGCAACGGTTTGAGAGCTGACGTTTCTCTGAACAACCGGGCCTTTTGGAGCGCTAAACAGTGAAAGATTTCTTTTCTAGAGCCAAAAACAAGCCGCGTTTTGAAGCTAACCAGTTCCGCAGATCGCTAACTCTTTCCGCTCAGTGAAACAAGTGCTCAGTTGTGCCTGCCAACGCGCAACGCGTTTAAGCTGACGTTTTGTTTCTCGACTGAACTAACACAAGCGGGCCTTTATTTTGCCGCGGTAAAAAGGCACCTTATTCAGCGAGACAAAAAACTCTCTTCTGCAGCTCAGTCAAACAAGCTCTTGTGCGTGCCTGGCACCAGAGACAGGCCCAAAACGGTTTGAAGCTGACGTTTCTCTGAACAAGCGGGCCTTTTGGAGCGCTAAACAGTGAAAGATTTCTTTTCTAGAGCCAAAAACAAGCCGCGTTTTGAAGCTAACCAGTTCCGCAGCTCGCTAACTCTTTCCGCTCAGTGAAACAAGTGCTCAGTTGTGCCTGCCAACGCGCAACGCGTTTAAGCTGACGTTTTGTTTCTCGACTGAACTAACACAAGCGGGCCTTTATTTTGCCGCGGTAAAAAGGCACCTTATTCAGCGAGACAAAAAACTCTCTTCTGCAGCTCAGTCAAACAAGCTCTTGTGCGTGCCTGGCACCAGAGACAGGCCCAAAACGGTTTGAAGCTGACGTTTCTCTGAACAAGCGGGCCTTTTGGAGCGCTAAACAGTGAAAGATTTCTTTTCTAGAGCCAAAAACAAGCCGCGTTTTGAAGCTAACCAGTTCCGCAGCTCGCTAACTCTTTCCGCTCAGTGAAACAAGTGCTCAGTTGTGCCTGCCAACGCGCAACGCGTTTAAGCTGACGTTTTGTTTCTCGACTGAACTAACACAAGCGGGCCTTTATTTTGCCGCGGTAAAAAGGCACCTTATTCAGCGAGACAAAAAACTCTCTTCTGCAGCTCAGTCAAACAAGCTCTTGTGCGTGCCTGGCACCAGAGACAGGCCCAAAACGGTTTGAAGCTGACGTTTCTCTGAACAAGCGGGCCTTTTGGAGCGCTAAACAGTGAAAGATTTCTTTTCTAGAGCCAAAAACAAGCCGCGTTTTGAAGCTAACCAGTTCCGCAGCTCGCTAACTCTTTCCGCTCAGTGAAACAAGTGCTCAGTTGTGCCTGCCAACGCGCAACGCGTTTAAGCTGACGTTTTGTTTCTCGACTGAACTAACACAAGCGGGCCTTTATTTTGCCGCGGTAAAAAGGCACCTTATTCAGCGAGACAAAAAACTCTCTTCTGCAGCTCAGTCAAACAAGCTCTTGTGCGTGCCTGGCACCAGAGACAGGCCCAAAACGGTTTGAAGCTGACGTTTCTCTGAACAAGCGGGCCTTTTGGAGCGCTAAACAGTGAAAGATTTCTTTTCTAGAGCCAAAAACAAGCCGCGTTTTGAAGCTAACCAGTTCCGCAGCTCGCTAACTCTTTCCGCTCAGTGAAACAAGTGCTCAGTTGTGCCTGCCAACGCGCAACGCGTTTAAGCTGACGTTTTGTTTCTCGACTGAACTAACACAAGCGGGCCTTTATTTTGCCGCGGTAAAAAGGCACCTTATTCAGCGAGACAAAAAACTCTCTTCTGCAGCTCAGTCAAACAAGCTCTTGTGCGTGCCTGGCACCAGAGACAGGCCCAAAACGGTTTGAAGCTGACGTTTCTCTGAACAAGCGGGCCTTTTGGAGCGCTAAACAGTGAAAGATTTCTTTTCTAGAGCCAAAAACAAGCCGCGTTTTGAAGCTAACCAGTTCCGCAGCTCGCTAACTCTTTCCGCTCAGTGAAACAAGTGCTCAGTTGTGCCTGCCAACGCGCAACGCGTTTAAGCTGACGTTTTGTTTCTCGACTGAACTAACACAAGCGGGCCTTTATTTTGCCGCGGTAAAAAGGCACCTTATTCAGCGAGACAAAAAACTCTCTTCTGCAGCTCAGTCAAACAAGCTCTTGTGCGTGCCTGGCACCAGAGACAGGCCCAAAACGGTTTGAAGCTGACGTTTCTCTGAACAAGCGGGCCTTTTGGAGCGCTAAACAGTGAAAGATTTCTTTTCTAGAGCCAAAAACAAGCCGCGTTTTGAAGCTAACCAGTTCCGCAGCTCGCTAACTCTTTCCGCTCAGTGAAACAAGTGCTCAGTTGTGCCTGCCAACGCGCAACGCGTTTAAGCTGACGTTTTGTTTCTCGACTGAACTAACACAAGCGGGCCTTTATTTTGCCGCGGTAAAAAGGCACCTTATTCAGCGAGACAAAAAACTCTCTTCTGCAGCTCAGTCAAACAAGCTCTTGTGCGTGCCTGGCACCAGAGACAGGCCCAAAACGGTTTGAAGCTGACGTTTCTCTGAACAAGCGGGCCTTTTGGAGCGCTAAACAGTGAAAGATTTCTTTTCTAGAGCCAAAAACAAGCCGCGTTTTGAAGCTAACCAGTTCCGCAGCTCGCTAACTCTTTCCGCTCAGTGAAACAAGTGCTCAGTTGTGGCTGCCAACGCGCAACGCGTTTAAGCTGACGTTTTGTTTCTCGACTGAACTAACACAAGCGGGCCTTTATTTTGCCGCGGTAAAAAGGCACCTTATTCAGCGAGACAAAAAACTCTCTTCTGCAGCTCAGTCAAACAAGCTCTTGTGCGTGCCTGGCACCAGAGACAGGCCCAAAACGGTTTGAAGCTGACGTTTCTCTGAACAAGCGGGCCTTTTGGAGCGCTAAACAGTGAAAGATTTCTTTTCTAGAGCCAAAAACAAGCCGCGTTTTGAAGCTAACCAGTTCCGCAGCTCGCTAACTCTTTCCGCTCATATCTGTTTTTATCTCTTTTCTTAGTTTTTAATTTTTTATTTTTATTATAATTTGCAGGGCCCCACTGAAAACCGCCAAGGCGAGTGGGCTCCCTGGTTAAATATTATTATTATTATTATTATTATTAAACAAGTGCTCAGTTGTGCCTGCCAACGCGCAACGCGTTTAAGCTGACGTTTTGTTTCTCGACTGAACTAACACAAGCGGGCCTTTATTTTGCCGCGGTAAAAAGGCACCTTATTCAGCGAGACAAAAAACTCTCTTCTGCAGCTCAGTCAAACAAGCTCTTGTGCGTGCGTGGCACAAGAGACAGGGCCCGGCAACGGTTTGAGAGCTGACGTTTCTCTGAACAAGCGGGCCTTTTGGAGCGCTAAACAGTGAAAGATTTCTTTTCTAGAGCCAAAAACAAGCCGCGTTTTGAAGCTAACCAGTTCCGCAGATCGCTAACTCTTTCCGCTCAGTGAAACAAGTGCTCAGTTGTGCCTGCCAACGCGCAACGCGTTTAAGCTGACGTTTTGTTTCTCGACTGAACTAACACAAGCGGGCCTTTATTTTGCCGCGGTAAAAAGGCACCTTATTCAGCGAGACAAAAAACTCTCTTCTGCAGCTCAGTCAAACAAGCTCTTGTGCGTGCCTGGCACCAGAGACAGGCCCAAAACGGTTTGAAGCTGACGTTTCTCTGAACAAGCGGGCCTTTTGGAGCGCTAAACAGTGAAAGATTTCTTTTCTAGAGCCAAAAACAAGCCGCGTTTTGAAGCTAACCAGTTCCGCAGCTCGCTAACTCTTTCCGCTCATATCTGTTTTTATCTCTTTTCTTAGTTTTTAATTTTTTATTTTTATTATAATTTGCAGGGCCCCACTGAAAACCGCCAAGGCGAGTGGGCTCCCTGGTTAAATATTATTATTATTATTATTATTATTAAACAAGTGCTCAGTTGTGGCTGCCAACGCGCAACGCGTTTAAGCTGACGTTTTGTTTCTCGACTGAACTAACACAAGCGGGCCTTTATTTTGCCGCGGTAAAAAGGCACCTTATTCAGCGAGACAAAAAACTCTCTTCTGCAGCTCAGTCAAACAAGCTCTTGTGCGTGCGTGGCACAAGAGACAGGGCCCGGCAACGGTTTGAGAGCTGACGTTTCTCTGAACAAGCGGGCCTTTTGGAGCGCTAAACAGTGAAAGATTTCTTTTCTAGAGCCAAAAACAAGCCGCGTTTTGAAGCTAACCAGTTCCGCAGCTCGCTAACTCTTTCCGCTCAGTGAAACAAGTGCTCAGTTGTGCCTGCCAACGCGCAACGCGTTTAAGCTGACGTTTTGTTTCTCGACTGAACTAACACAAGCGGGCCTTTATTTTGCCGCGGTAAAAAGGCACCTTATTCAGCGAGACAAAAAACTCTCTTCTGCAGCTCAGTCAAACAAGCTCTTGTGCGTGCCTGGCACCAGAGACAGGCCCAAAACGGTTTGAAGCTGACGTTTCTCTGAACAAGCGGGCCTTTTGGAGCGCTAAACAGTGAAAGATTTCTTTTCTAGAGCCAAAAACAAGCCGCGTTTTGAAGCTAACCAGTTCCGCAGCTCGCTAACTCTTTCCGCTCATATCTGTTTTTATCTCTTTTCTTAGTTTTTAATTTTTTATTTTTATTATAATTTGCAGGGCCCCACTGAAAACCGCCAAGGCGAGTGGGCTCCCTGGTTAAATATTATTATTATTATTATTATTATTAAACAAGTGCTCAGTTGTGCTTGCCAACGCGCAACGCGTTTAAGCTGACGTTTTGTTTCTCGACTGAACTAACACAAGCGGGCCTTTATTTTGCCGCGGTAAAAAGGCACCTTATTCAGCGAGACAAAAAACTCTCTTCTGCAGCTCAGTCAAACAAGCTCTTGTGCGTGCGTGGCACAAGAGACAGGGCCCGGCAACGGTTTGAGAGCTGACGTTTCTCTGAACAAGCGGGCCTTTTGGAGCGCTAAACAGTGAAAGATTTCTTTTCTAGAGCCAAAAACAAGCCGCGTTTTGAAGCTAACCAGTTCCGCAGATCGCTAACTCTTTCCGCTCAGTGAAACAAGTGCTCAGTTGTGCCTGCCAACGCGCAACGCGTTTAAGCTGACGTTTTGTTTCTCGACTGAACTAACACAAGCGGGCCTTTATTTTGCCGCGGTAAAAAGGCACCTTATTCAGCGAGACAAAAAACTCTCTTCTGCAGCTCAGTCAAACAAGCTCTTGTGCGTGCCTGGCACCAGAGACAGGCCCAAAACGGTTTGAAGCTGACGTTTCTCTGAACAAGCGGGCCTTTTGGAGCGCTAAACAGTGAAAGATTTCTTTTCTAGAGCCAAAAACAAGCCGCGTTTTGAAGCTAACCAGTTCCGCAGCTCGCTAACTCTTTCCGCTCATATCTGTTTTTATCTCTTTTCTTAGTTTTTAATTTTTTATTTTTATTATAATTTGCAGGGCCCCACTGAAAACCGCCAAGGCGAGTGGGCTCCCTGGTTAAATATTATTATTATTATTATTATTATTAAACAAGTGCTCAGTTGTGCCTGCCAACGCGCAACGCGTTTAAGCTGACGTTTTGTTTCTCGACTGAACTAACACAAGCGGGCCTTTATTTTGCCGCGGTAAAAAGGCACCTTATTCAGCGAGACAAAAAACTCTCTTCTGCAGCTCAGTCAAACAAGCTCTTGTGCGTGCGTGGCACAAGAGACAGGGCCCGGCAACGGTTTGAGAGCTGACGTTTCTCTGAACAAGCGGGCCTTTTGGAGCGCTAAACAGTGAAAGATTTCTTTTCTAGAGCCAAAAACAAGCCGCGTTTTGAAGCTAACCAGTTCCGCAGATCGCTAACTCTTTCCGCTCAGTGAAACAAGTGCTCAGTTGTGCCTGCCAACGCGCAACGCGTTTAAGCTGACGTTTTGTTTCTCGACTGAACTAACACAAGCGGGCCTTTATTTTGCCGCGGTAAAAAGGCACCTTATTCAGCGAGACAAAAAACTCTCTTCTGCAGCTCAGTCAAACAAGCTCTTGTGCGTGCCTGGCACCAGAGACAGGCCCAAAACGGTTTGAAGCTGACGTTTCTCTGAACAAGCGGGCCTTTTGGAGCGCTAAACAGTGAAAGATTTCTTTTCTAGAGCCAAAAACAAGCCGCGTTTTGAAGCTAACCAGTTCCGCAGCTCGCTAACTCTTTCCGCTCATATCTGTTTTTATCTCTTTTCTTAGTTTTTAATTTTTTATTTTTATTATAATTTGCAGGGCCCCACTGAAAACCGCCAAGGCGAGTGGGCTCCCTGGTTAAATATTATTATTATTATTATTATTATTAAACAAGTGCTCAGTTGTGCCTGCCAACGCGCAACGCGTTTAAGCTGACGTTTTGTTTCTCGACTGAACTAACACAAGCGGGCCTTTATTTTGCCGCGGTAAAAAGGCACCTTATTCAGCGAGACAAAAAACTCTCTTCTGCAGCTCAGTCAAACAAGCTCTTGTGCGTGCCTGGCACCAGAGACAGGCCCAAAACGGTTTGAAGCTGACGTTTCTCTGAACAAGCGGGCCTTTTGGAGCGCTAAACAGTGAAAGATTTCTTTTCTAGAGCCAAAAACAAGCCGCGTTTTGAAGCTAACCAGTTCCGCAGCTCGCTAACTCTTTCCGCTCAGTGAAACAAGTGCTCAGTTGTGGCTGCCAACGCGCAACGCGTTTAAGCTGACGTTTTGTTTCTCGACTGAACTAACACAAGCGGGCCTTTATTTTGCCGCGGTAAAAAGGCACCTTATTCAGCGAGACAAAAAACTCTCTTCTGCAGCTCAGTCAAACAAGCTCTTGTGCGTGCGTGGCACAAGAGACAGGGCCCGGCAACGGTTTGAGAGCTGACGTTTCTCTGAACAAGCGGGCCTTTTGGAGCGCTAAACAGTGAAAGATTTCTTTTCTAGAGCCAAAAACAAGCCGCGTTTTGAAGCTAACCAGTTCCGCAGATCGCTAACTCTTTCCGCTCAGTGAAACAAGTGCTCAGTTGTGCCTGCCAACGCGCAACGCGTTTAAGCTGACGTTTTGTTTCTCGACTGAACTAACACAAGCGGGCCTTTATTTTGCCGCGGTAAAAAGGCACCTTATTCAGCGAGACAAAAAACTCTCTTCTGCAGCTCAGTCAAACAAGCTCTTGTGCGTGCCTGGCACCAGAGACAGGCCCAAAACGGTTTGAAGCTGACGTTTCTCTGAACAAGCGGGCCTTTTGGAGCGCTAAACAGTGAAAGATTTCTTTTCTAGAGCCAAAAACAAGCCGCGTTTTGAAGCTAACCAGTTCCGCAGCTCGCTAACTCTTTCCGCTCAGTGAAACAAGTGCTCAGTTGTGGCTGCCAACGCGCAACGCGTTTAAGCTGACGTTTTGTTTCTCGACTGAACTAACACAAGCGGGCCTTTATTTTGCCGCGGTAAAAAGGCACCTTATTCAGCGAGACAAAAAACTCTCTTCTGCAGCTCAGTCAAACAAGCTCTTGTGCGTGCGTGGCACAAGAGACAGGGCCCGGCAACGGTTTGAGAGCTGACGTTTCTCTGAACAAGCGGGCCTTTTGGAGCGCTAAACAGTGAAAGATTTCTTTTCTAGAGCCAAAAACAAGCCGCGTTTTGAAGCTAACCAGTTCCGCAGCTCGCTAACTCTTTCCGCTCAGTGAAACAAGTGCTCAGTTGTGCCTGCCAACGCGCAACGCGTTTAAGCTGACGTTTTGTTTCTCGACTGAACTAACACAAGCGGGCCTTTATTTTGCCGCGGTAAAAAGGCACCTTATTCAGCGAGACAAAAAACTCTCTTCTGCAGCTCAGTCAAACAAGCTCTTGTGCGTGCGTGGCACAAGAGACAGGGCCCGGCAACGGTTTGAGAGCTGACGTTTCTCTGAACAAGCGGGCCTTTTGGAGCGCTAAACAGTGAAAGATTTCTTTTCTAGAGCCAAAAACAAGCCGCGTTTTGAAGCTAACCAGTTCCGCAGATCGCTAACTCTTTCCGCTCAGTGAAACAAGTGCTCAGTTGTGCCTGCCAACGCGCAACGCGTTTAAGCTGACGTTTTGTTTCTCGACTGAACTAACACAAGCGGGCCTTTATTTTGCCGCGGTAAAAAGGCACCTTATTCAGCGAGACAAAAAACTCTCTTCTGCAGCTCAGTCAAACAAGCTCTTGTGCGTGCCTGGCACCAGAGACAGGCCCAAAACGGTTTGAAGCTGACGTTTCTCTGAACAAGCGGGCCTTTTGGAGCGCTAAACAGTGAAAGATTTCTTTTCTAGAGCCAAAAACAAGCCGCGTTTTGAAGCTAACCAGTTCCGCAGCTCGCTAACTCTTTCCGCTCATATCTGTTTTTATCTCTTTTCTTAGTTTTTAATTTTTTATTTTTATTATAATTTGCAGGGCCCCACTGAAAACCGCCAAGGCGAGTGGGCTCCCTGGTTAAATATTATTATTATTATTATTATTATTAAACAAGTGCTCAGTTGTGGCTGCCAACGCGCAACGCGTTTAAGCTGACGTTTTGTTTCTCGACTGAACTAACACAAGCGGGCCTTTATTTTGCCGCGGTAAAAAGGCACCTTATTCAGCGAGACAAAAAACTCTCTTCTGCAGCTCAGTCAAACAAGCTCTTGTGCGTGCGTGGCACAAGAGACAGGGCCCGGCAACGGTTTGAGAGCTGACGTTTCTCTGAACAAGCGGGCCTTTTGGAGCGCTAAACAGTGAAAGATTTCTTTTCTAGAGCCAAAAACAAGCCGCGTTTTGAAGCTAACCAGTTCCGCAGCTCGCTAACTCTTTCCGCTCAGTGAAACAAGTGCTCAGTTGTGCCTGCCAACGCGCAACGCGTTTAAGCTGACGTTTTGTTTCTCGACTGAACTAACACAAGCGGGCCTTTATTTTGCCGCGGTAAAAAGGCACCTTATTCAGCGAGACAAAAAACTCTCTTCTGCAGCTCAGTCAAACAAGCTCTTGTGCGTGCCTGGCACCAGAGACAGGCCCAAAACGGTTTGAAGCTGACGTTTCTCTGAACAAGCGGGCCTTTTGGAGCGCTAAACAGTGAAAGATTTCTTTTCTAGAGCCAAAAACAAGCCGCGTTTTGAAGCTAACCAGTTCCGCAGCTCGCTAACTCTTTCCGCTCATATCTGTTTTTATCTCTTTTCTTAGTTTTTAATTTTTTATTTTTATTATAATTTGCAGGGCCCCACTGAAAACCGCCAAGGCGAGTGGGCTCCCTGGTTAAATATTATTATTATTATTATTATTATTAAACAAGTGCTCAGTTGTGCTTGCCAACGCGCAACGCGTTTAAGCTGACGTTTTGTTTCTCGACTGAACTAACACAAGCGGGCCTTTATTTTGCCGCGGTAAAAAGGCACCTTATTCAGCGAGACAAAAAACTCTCTTCTGCAGCTCAGTCAAACAAGCTCTTGTGCGTGCGTGGCACAAGAGACAGGGCCCGGCAACGGTTTGAGAGCTGACGTTTCTCTGAACAAGCGGGCCTTTTGGAGCGCTAAACAGTGAAAGATTTCTTTTCTAGAGCCAAAAACAAGCCGCGTTTTGAAGCTAACCAGTTCCGCAGATCGCTAACTCTTTCCGCTCAGTGAAACAAGTGCTCAGTTGTGCCTGCCAACGCGCAACGCGTTTAAGCTGACGTTTTGTTTCTCGACTGAACTAACACAAGCGGGCCTTTATTTTGCCGCGGTAAAAAGGCACCTTATTCAGCGAGACAAAAAACTCTCTTCTGCAGCTCAGTCAAACAAGCTCTTGTGCGTGCCTGGCACCAGAGACAGGCCCAAAACGGTTTGAAGCTGACGTTTCTCTGAACAAGCGGGCCTTTTGGAGCGCTAAACAGTGAAAGATTTCTTTTCTAGAGCCAAAAACAAGCCGCGTTTTGAAGCTAACCAGTTCCGCAGCTCGCTAACTCTTTCCGCTCATATCTGTTTTTATCTCTTTTCTTAGTTTTTAATTTTTTATTTTTATTATAATTTGCAGGGCCCCACTGAAAACCGCCAAGGCGAGTGGGCTCCCTGGTTAAATATTATTATTATTATTATTATTATTAAACAAGTGCTCAGTTGTGCCTGCCAACGCGCAACGCGTTTAAGCTGACGTTTTGTTTCTCGACTGAACTAACACAAGCGGGCCTTTATTTTGCCGCGGTAAAAAGGCACCTTATTCAGCGAGACAAAAAACTCTCTTCTGCAGCTCAGTCAAACAAGCTCTTGTGCGTGCGTGGCACAAGAGACAGGGCCCGGCAACGGTTTGAGAGCTGACGTTTCTCTGAACAAGCGGGCCTTTTGGAGCGCTAAACAGTGAAAGATTTCTTTTCTAGAGCCAAAAACAAGCCGCGTTTTGAAGCTAACCAGTTCCGCAGATCGCTAACTCTTTCCGCTCAGTGAAACAAGTGCTCAGTTGTGCCTGCCAACGCGCAACGCGTTTAAGCTGACGTTTTGTTTCTCGACTGAACTAACACAAGCGGGCCTTTATTTTGCCGCGGTAAAAAGGCACCTTATTCAGCGAGACAAAAAACTCTCTTCTGCAGCTCAGTCAAACAAGCTCTTGTGCGTGCCTGGCACCAGAGACAGGCCCAAAACGGTTTGAAGCTGACGTTTCTCTGAACAAGCGGGCCTTTTGGAGCGCTAAACAGTGAAAGATTTCTTTTCTAGAGCCAAAAACAAGCCGCGTTTTGAAGCTAACCAGTTCCGCAGCTCGCTAACTCTTTCCGCTCAGTGAAACAAGTGCTCAGTTGTGGCTGCCAACGCGCAACGCGTTTAAGCTGACGTTTTGTTTCTCGACTGAACTAACACAAGCGGGCCTTTATTTTGCCGCGGTAAAAAGGCACCTTATTCAGCGAGACAAAAAACTCTCTTCTGCAGCTCAGTCAAACAAGCTCTTGTGCGTGCGTGGCACAAGAGACAGGGCCCGGCAACGGTTTGAGAGCTGACGTTTCTCTGAACAAGCGGGCCTTTTGGAGCGCTAAACAGTGAAAGATTTCTTTTCTAGAGCCAAAAACAAGCCGCGTTTTGAAGCTAACCAGTTCCGCAGATCGCTAACTCTTTCCGCTCAGTGAAACAAGTGCTCAGTTGTGCCTGCCAACGCGCAACGCGTTTAAGCTGACGTTTTGTTTCTCGACTGAACTAACACAAGCGGGCCTTTATTTTGCCGCGGTAAAAAGGCACCTTATTCAGCGAGACAAAAAACTCTCTTCTGCAGCTCAGTCAAACAAGCTCTTGTGCGTGCCTGGCACCAGAGACAGGCCCAAAACGGTTTGAAGCTGACGTTTCTCTGAACAAGCGGGCCTTTTGGAGCGCTAAACAGTGAAAGATTTCTTTTCTAGAGCCAAAAACAAGCCGCGTTTTGAAGCTAACCAGTTCCGCAGCTCGCTAACTCTTTCCGCTCAGTGAAACAAGTGCTCAGTTGTGGCTGCCAACGCGCAACGCGTTTAAGCTGACGTTTTGTTTCTCGACTGAACTAACACAAGCGGGCCTTTATTTTGCCGCGGTAAAAAGGCACCTTATTCAGCGAGACAAAAAACTCTCTTCTGCAGCTCAGTCAAACAAGCTCTTGTGCGTGCGTGGCACAAGAGACAGGGCCCGGCAACGGTTTGAGAGCTGACGTTTCTCTGAACAAGCGGGCCTTTTGGAGCGCTAAACAGTGAAAGATTTCTTTTCTAGAGCCAAAAACAAGCCGCGTTTTGAAGCTAACCAGTTCCGCAGCTCGCTAACTCTTTCCGCTCAGTGAAACAAGTGCTCAGTTGTGCCTGCCAACGCGCAACGCGTTTAAGCTGACGTTTTGTTTCTCGACTGAACTAACACAAGCGGGCCTTTATTTTGCCGCGGTAAAAAGGCACCTTATTCAGCGAGACAAAAAACTCTCTTCTGCAGCTCAGTCAAACAAGCTCTTGTGCGTGCCTGGCACCAGAGACAGGCCCAAAACGGTTTGAAGCTGACGTTTCTCTGAACAAGCGGGCCTTTTGGAGCGCTAAACAGTGAAAGATTTCTTTTCTAGAGCCAAAAACAAGCCGCGTTTTGAAGCTAACCAGTTCCGCAGCTCGCTAACTCTTTCCGCTCATATCTGTTTTTATCTCTTTTCTTAGTTTTTAATTTTTTATTTTTATTATAATTTGCAGGGCCCCACTGAAAACCGCCAAGGCGAGTGGGCTCCCTGGTTAAATATTATTATTATTATTATTATTATTAAACAAGTGCTCAGTTGTGCCTGCCAACGCGCAACGCGTTTAAGCTGACGTTTTGTTTCTCGACTGAACTAACACAAGCGGGCCTTTATTTTGCCGCGGTAAAAAGGCACCTTATTCAGCGAGACAAAAAACTCTCTTCTGCAGCTCAGTCAAACAAGCTCTTGTGCGTGCGTGGCACAAGAGACAGGGCCCGGCAACGGTTTGAGAGCTGACGTTTCTCTGAACAAGCGGGCCTTTTGGAGCGCTAAACAGTGAAAGATTTCTTTTCTAGAGCCAAAAACAAGCCGCGTTTTGAAGCTAACCAGTTCCGCAGATCGCTAACTCTTTCCGCTCAGTGAAACAAGTGCTCAGTTGTGCCTGCCAACGCGCAACGCGTTTAAGCTGACGTTTTGTTTCTCGACTGAACTAACACAAGCGGGCCTTTATTTTGCCGCGGTAAAAAGGCACCTTATTCAGCGAGACAAAAAACTCTCTTCTGCAGCTCAGTCAAACAAGCTCTTGTGCGTGCCTGGCACCAGAGACAGGCCCAAAACGGTTTGAAGCTGACGTTTCTCTGAACAAGCGGGCCTTTTGGAGCGCTAAACAGTGAAAGATTTCTTTTCTAGAGCCAAAAACAAGCCGCGTTTTGAAGCTAACCAGTTCCGCAGCTCGCTAACTCTTTCCGCTCAGTGAAACAAGTGCTCAGTTGTGCCTGCCAACGCGCAACGCGTTTAAGCTGACGTTTTGTTTCTCGACTGAACTAACACAAGCGGGCCTTTATTTTGCCGCGGTAAAAAGGCACCTTATTCAGCGAGACAAAAAACTCTCTTCTGCAGCTCAGTCAAACAAGCTCTTGTGCGTGCCTGGCACCAGAGACAGGCCCAAAACGGTTTGAAGCTGACGTTTCTCTGAACAAGCGGGCCTTTTGGAGCGCTAAACAGTGAAAGATTTCTTTTCTAGAGCCAAAAACAAGCCGCGTTTTGAAGCTAACCAGTTCCGCAGCTCGCTAACTCTTTCCGCTCAGTGAAACAAGTGCTCAGTTGTGCCTGCCAACGCGCAACGCGTTTAAGCTGACGTTTTGTTTCTCGACTGAACTAACACAAGCGGGCCTTTATTTTGCCGCGGTAAAAAGGCACCTTATTCAGCGAGACAAAAAACTCTCTTCTGCAGCTCAGTCAAACAAGCTCTTGTGCGTGCCTGGCACCAGAGACAGGCCCAAAACGGTTTGAAGCTGACGTTTCTCTGAACAAGCGGGCCTTTTGGAGCGCTAAACAGTGAAAGATTTCTTTTCTAGAGCCAAAAACAAGCCGCGTTTTGAAGCTAACCAGTTCCGCAGCTCGCTAACTCTTTCCGCTCAGTGAAACAAGTGCTCAGTTGTGGCTGCCAACGCGCAACGCGTTTAAGCTGACGTTTTGTTTCTCGACTGAACTAACACAAGCGGGCCTTTATTTTGCCGCGGTAAAAAGGCACCTTATTCAGCGAGACAAAAAACTCTCTTCTGCAGCTCAGTCAAACAAGCTCTTGTGCGTGCGTGGCACAAGAGACAGGGCCCGGCAACGGTTTGAGAGCTGACGTTTCTCTGAACAAGCGGGCCTTTTGGAGCGCTAAACAGTGAAAGATTTCTTTTCTAGAGCCAAAAACAAGCCGCGTTTTGAAGCTAACCAGTTCCGCAGCTCGCTAACTCTTTCCGCTCAGTGAAACAAGTGCTCAGTTGTGCCTGCCAACGCGCAACGCGTTTAAGCTGACGTTTTGTTTCTCGACTGAACTAACACAAGCGGGCCTTTATTTTGCCGCGGTAAAAAGGCACCTTATTCAGCGAGACAAAAAACTCTCTTCTGCAGCTCAGTCAAACAAGCTCTTGTGCGTGCCTGGCACCAGAGACAGGCCCAAAACGGTTTGAAGCTGACGTTTCTCTGAACAAGCGGGCCTTTTGGAGCGCTAAACAGTGAAAGATTTCTTTTCTAGAGCCAAAAACAAGCCGCGTTTTGAAGCTAACCAGTTCCGCAGCTCGCTAACTCTTTCCGCTCATATCTGTTTTTATCTCTTTTCTTAGTTTTTAATTTTTTATTTTTATTATAATTTGCAGGGCCCCACTGAAAACCGCCAAGGCGAGTGGGCTCCCTGGTTAAATATTATTATTATTATTATTATTATTATTAAACAAGTGCTCAGTTGTGCCTGCCAACGCGCAACGCGTTTAAGCTGACGTTTTGTTTCTCGACTGAACTAACACAAGCGGGCCTTTATTTTGCCGCGGTAAAAAGGCACCTTATTCAGCGAGACAAAAAACTCTCTTCTGCAGCTCAGTCAAACAAGCTCTTGTGCGTGCGTGGCACAAGAGACAGGGCCCGGCAACGGTTTGAGAGCTGACGTTTCTCTGAACAAGCGGGCCTTTTGGAGCGCTAAACAGTGAAAGATTTCTTTTCTAGAGCCAAAAACAAGCCGCGTTTTGAAGCTAACCAGTTCCGCAGATCGCTAACTCTTTCCGCTCAGTGAAACAAGTGCTCAGTTGTGCCTGCCAACGCGCAACGCGTTTAAGCTGACGTTTTGTTTCTCGACTGAACTAACACAAGCGGGCCTTTATTTTGCCGCGGTAAAAAGGCACCTTATTCAGCGAGACAAAAAACTCTCTTCTGCAGCTCAGTCAAACAAGCTCTTGTGCGTGCCTGGCACCAGAGACAGGCCCAAAACGGTTTGAAGCTGACGTTTCTCTGAACAAGCGGGCCTTTTGGAGCGCTAAACAGTGAAAGATTTCTTTTCTAGAGCCAAAAACAAGCCGCGTTTTGAAGCTAACCAGTTCCGCAGCTCGCTAACTCTTTCCGCTCAGTGAAACAAGTGCTCAGTTGTGCCTGCCAACGCGCAACGCGTTTAAGCTGACGTTTTGTTTCTCGACTGAACTAACACAAGCGGGCCTTTATTTTGCCGCGGTAAAAAGGCACCTTATTCAGCGAGACAAAAAACTCTCTTCTGCAGCTCAGTCAAACAAGCTCTTGTGCGTGCCTGGCACCAGAGACAGGCCCAAAACGGTTTGAAGCTGACGTTTCTCTGAACAAGCGGGCCTTTTGGAGCGCTAAACAGTGAAAGATTTCTTTTCTAGAGCCAAAAACAAGCCGCGTTTTGAAGCTAACCAGTTCCGCAGCTCGCTAACTCTTTCCGCTCAGTGAAACAAGTGCTCAGTTGTGCCTGCCAACGCGCAACGCGTTTAAGCTGACGTTTTGTTTCTCGACTGAACTAACACAAGCGGGCCTTTATTTTGCCGCGGTAAAAAGGCACCTTATTCAGCGAGACAAAAAACTCTCTTCTGCAGCTCAGTCAAACAAGCTCTTGTGCGTGCCTGGCACCAGAGACAGGCCCAAAACGGTTTGAAGCTGACGTTTCTCTGAACAAGCGGGCCTTTTGGAGCGCTAAACAGTGAAAGATTTCTTTTCTAGAGCCAAAAACAAGCCGCGTTTTGAAGCTAACCAGTTCCGCAGCTCGCTAACTCTTTCCGCTCAGTGAAACAAGTGCTCAGTTGTGCCTGCCAACGCGCAACGCGTTTAAGCTGACGTTTTGTTTCTCGACTGAACTAACACAAGCGGGCCTTTATTTTGCCGCGGTAAAAAGGCACCTTATTCAGCGAGACAAAAAACTCTCTTCTGCAGCTCAGTCAAACAAGCTCTTGTGCGTGCCTGGCACCAGAGACAGGCCCAAAACGGTTTGAAGCTGACGTTTCTCTGAACAAGCGGGCCTTTTGGAGCGCTAAACAGTGAAAGATTTCTTTTCTAGAGCCAAAAACAAGCCGCGTTTTGAAGCTAACCAGTTCCGCAGCTCGCTAACTCTTTCCGCTCAGTGAAACAAGTGCTCAGTTGTGCCTGCCAACGCGCAACGCGTTTAAGCTGACGTTTTGTTTCTCGACTGAACTAACACAAGCGGGCCTTTATTTTGCCGCGGTAAAAAGGCACCTTATTCAGCGAGACAAAAAACTCTCTTCTGCAGCTCAGTCAAACAAGCTCTTGTGCGTGCCTGGCACCAGAGACAGGCCCAAAACGGTTTGAAGCTGACGTTTCTCTGAACAAGCGGGCCTTTTGGAGCGCTAAACAGTGAAAGATTTCTTTTCTAGAGCCAAAAACAAGCCGCGTTTTGAAGCTAACCAGTTCCGCAGCTCGCTAACTCTTTCCGCTCAGTGAAACAAGTGCTCAGTTGTGCCTGCCAACGCGCAACGCGTTTAAGCTGACGTTTTGTTTCTCGACTGAACTAACACAAGCGGGCCTTTATTTTGCCGCGGTAAAAAGGCACCTTATTCAGCGAGACAAAAAACTCTCTTCTGCAGCTCAGTCAAACAAGCTCTTGTGCGTGCCTGGCACCAGAGACAGGCCCAAAACGGTTTGAAGCTGACGTTTCTCTGAACAAGCGGGCCTTTTGGAGCGCTAAACAGTGAAAGATTTCTTTTCTAGAGCCAAAAACAAGCCGCGTTTTGAAGCTAACCAGTTCCGCAGCTCGCTAACTCTTTCCGCTCAGTGAAACAAGTGCTCAGTTGTGCCTGCCAACGCGCAACGCGTTTAAGCTGACGTTTTGTTTCTCGACTGAACTAACACAAGCGGGCCTTTATTTTGCCGCGGTAAAAAGGCACCTTATTCAGCGAGACAAAAAACTCTCTTCTGCAGCTCAGTCAAACAAGCTCTTGTGCGTGCCTGGCACCAGAGACAGGCCCAAAACGGTTTGAAGCTGACGTTTCTCTGAACAAGCGGGCCTTTTGGAGCGCTAAACAGTGAAAGATTTCTTTTCTAGAGCCAAAAACAAGCCGCGTTTTGAAGCTAACCAGTTCCGCAGCTCGCTAACTCTTTCCGCTCAGTGAAACAAGTGCTCAGTTGTGGCTGCCAACGCGCAACGCGTTTAAGCTGACGTTTTGTTTCTCGACTGAACTAACACAAGCGGGCCTTTATTTTGCCGCGGTAAAAAGGCACCTTATTCAGCGAGACAAAAAACTCTCTTCTGCAGCTCAGTCAAACAAGCTCTTGTGCGTGCCTGGCACCAGAGACAGGCCCAAAACGGTTTGAAGCTGACGTTTCTCTGAACAAGCGGGCCTTTTGGAGCGCTAAACAGTGAAAGATTTCTTTTCTAGAGCCAAAAACAAGCCGCGTTTTGAAGCTAACCAGTTCCGCAGCTCGCTAACTCTTTCCGCTCAGTGAAACAAGTGCTCAGTTGTGCCTGCCAACGCGCAACGCGTTTAAGCTGACGTTTTGTTTCTCGACTGAACTAACACAAGCGGGCCTTTATTTTGCCGCGGTAAAAAGGCACCTTATTCAGCGAGACAAAAAACTCTCTTCTGCAGCTCAGTCAAACAAGCTCTTGTGCGTGCCTGGCACCAGAGACAGGCCCAAAACGGTTTGAAGCTGACGTTTCTCTGAACAAGCGCGCCTTTTGGAGCGCTAAACAGTGAAAGATTTCTTTTCTAGAGCCAAAAACAAGCCGCGTTTTGAAGCTAACCAGTTCCGCAGCTCGCTAACTCTTTCCGCTCATATCTGTTTTTATCTCTTTTCTTAGTTTTTAATTTTTTATTTTTATTATAATTTGCAGGGCCCCACTGAAAACCGCCAAGGCGAGTGGGCTCCCTGGTTAAATATTATTATTATTATTATTATTATTAAACAAGTGCTCAGTTGTGCCTGCCAACGCGCAACGCGTTTAAGCTGACGTTTTGTTTCTCGACTGAACTAACACAAGCGGGCCTTTATTTTGCCGCGGTAAAAAGGCACCTTATTCAGCGAGACAAAAAACTCTCTTCTGCAGCTCAGTCAAACAAGCTCTTGTGCGTGCGTGGCACAAGAGACAGGGCCCGGCAACGGTTTGAGAGCTGACGTTTCTCTGAACAAGCGGGCCTTTTGGAGCGCTAAACAGTGAAAGATTTCTTTTCTAGAGCCAAAAACAAGCCGCGTTTTGAAGCTAACCAGTTCCGCAGATCGCTAACTCTTTCCGCTCAGTGAAACAAGTGCTCAGTTGTGCCTGCCAACGCGCAACGCGTTTAAGCTGACGTTTTGTTTCTCGACTGAACTAACACAAGCGGGCCTTTATTTTGCCGCGGTAAAAAGGCACCTTATTCAGCGAGACAAAAAACTCTCTTCTGCAGCTCAGTCAAACAAGCTCTTGTGCGTGCCTGGCACCAGAGACAGGCCCAAAACGGTTTGAAGCTGACGTTTCTCTGAACAAGCGGGCCTTTTGGAGCGCTAAACAGTGAAAGATTTCTTTTCTAGAGCCAAAAACAAGCCGCGTTTTGAAGCTAACCAGTTCCGCAGCTCGCTAACTCTTTCCGCTCATATCTGTTTTTATCTCTTTTCTTAGTTTTTAATTTTTTATTTTTATTATAAT
The DNA here is from genome assembly GCA_964017195.1 of Siderastrea radians. Lineage (NCBI taxonomy): Eukaryota > Metazoa > Cnidaria > Anthozoa > Scleractinia > Rhizangiidae > Siderastrea > Siderastrea radians. The sequence continues at coordinate 100,955 of CAXHKT010000291.1, read as the reverse complement.
TTGCAGGGCCCCACTGAAAACCGCCAAGGCGAGTGGGCTCCCTGGTTAAATATTATTATTATTATTATTATTATTAAACAAGTGCTCAGTTGTGCCTGCCAACGCGCAACGCGTTTAAGCTGACGTTTTGTTTCTCGACTGAACTAACACAAGCGGGCCTTTATTTTGCCGCGGTAAAAAGGCACCTTATTCAGCGAGACAAAAAACTCTCTTCTGCAGCTCAGTCAAACAAGCTCTTGTGCGTGCGTGGCACAAGAGACAGGGCCCGGCAACGGTTTGAGAGCTGACGTTTCTCTGAACAAGCGGGCCTTTTGGAGCGCTAAACAGTGAAAGATTTCTTTTCTAGAGCCAAAAACAAGCCGCGTTTTGAAGCTAACCAGTTCCGCAGATCGCTAACTCTTTCCGCTCAGTGAAACAAGTGCTCAGTTGTGCCTGCCAACGCGCAACGCGTTTAAGCTGACGTTTTGTTTCTCGACTGAACTAACACAAGCGGGCCTTTATTTTGCCGCGGTAAAAAGGCACCTTATTCAGCGAGACAAAAAACTCTCTTCTGCAGCTCAGTCAAACAAGCTCTTGTGCGTGCCTGGCACCAGAGACAGGCCCAAAACGGTTTGAAGCTGACGTTTCTCTGAACAAGCGGGCCTTTTGGAGCGCTAAACAGTGAAAGATTTCTTTTCTAGAGCCAAAAACAAGCCGCGTTTTGAAGCTAACCAGTTCCGCAGCTCGCTAACTCTTTCCGCTCAGTGAAACAAGTGCTCAGTTGTGCCTGCCAACGCGCAACGCGTTTAAGCTGACGTTTTGTTTCTCGACTGAACTAACACAAGCGGGCCTTTATTTTGCCGCGGTAAAAAGGCACCTTATTCAGCGAGACAAAAAACTCTCTTCTGCAGCTCAGTCAAACAAGCTCTTGTGCGTGCCTGGCACCAGAGACAGGCCCAAAACGGTTTGAAGCTGACGTTTCTCTGAACAAGCGGGCCTTTTGGAGCGCTAAACAGTGAAAGATTTCTTTTCTAGAGCCAAAAACAAGCCGCGTTTTGAAGCTAACCAGTTCCGCAGCTCGCTAACTCTTTCCGCTCAGTGAAACAAGTGCTCAGTTGTGCCTGCCAACGCGCAACGCGTTTAAGCTGACGTTTTGTTTCTCGACTGAACTAACACAAGCGGGCCTTTATTTTGCCGCGGTAAAAAGGCACCTTATTCAGCGAGACAAAAAACTCTCTTCTGCAGCTCAGTCAAACAAGCTCTTGTGCGTGCCTGGCACCAGAGACAGGCCCAAAACGGTTTGAAGCTGACGTTTCTCTGAACAAGCGGGCCTTTTGGAGCGCTAAACAGTGAAAGATTTCTTTTCTAGAGCCAAAAACAAGCCGCGTTTTGAAGCTAACCAGTTCCGCAGCTCGCTAACTCTTTCCGCTCAGTGAAACAAGTGCTCAGTTGTGCCTGCCAACGCGCAACGCGTTTAAGCTGACGTTTTGTTTCTCGACTGAACTAACACAAGCGGGCCTTTATTTTGCCGCGGTAAAAAGGCACCTTATTCAGCGAGACAAAAAACTCTCTTCTGCAGCTCAGTCAAACAAGCTCTTGTGCGTGCCTGGCACCAGAGACAGGCCCAAAACGGTTTGAAGCTGACGTTTCTCTGAACAAGCGGGCCTTTTGGAGCGCTAAACAGTGAAAGATTTCTTTTCTAGAGCCAAAAACAAGCCGCGTTTTGAAGCTAACCAGTTCCGCAGCTCGCTAACTCTTTCCTCTCAGTGAAACAAGTGCTCAGTTGTGCCTGCCAACGCGCAACGCGTTTAAGCTGACGTTTTGTTTCTCGACTGAACTAACACAAGCGGGCCTTTATTTTGCCGCGGTAAAAAGGCACCTTATTCAGCGAGACAAAAAACTCTCTTCTGCAGCTCAGTCAAACAAGCTCTTGTGCGTGCGTGGCACAAGAGACAGGGCCCGGCAACGGTTTGAGAGCTGACGTTTCTCTGAACAAGCGGGCCTTTTGGAGCGCTAAACAGTGAAAGATTTCTTTTCTAGAGCCAAAAACAAGCCGCGTTTTGAAGCTAACCAGTTCCGCAGATCGCTAACTCTTTCCGCTCAGTGAAACAAGTGCTCAGTTGTGCCTGCCAACGCGCAACGCGTTTAAGCTGACGTTTTGTTTCTCGACTGAACTAACACAAGCGGGCCTTTATTTTGCCGCGGTAAAAAGGCACCTTATTCAGCGAGACAAAAAACTCTCTTCTGCAGCTCAGTCAAACAAGCTCTTGTGCGTGCCTGGCACCAGAGACAGGCCCAAAACGGTTTGAAGCTGACGTTTCTCTGAACAAGCGGGCCTTTTGGAGCGCTAAACAGTGAAAGATTTCTTTTCTAGAGCCAAAAACAAGCCGCGTTTTGAAGCTAACCAGTTCCGCAGCTCGCTAACTCTTTCCGCTCAGTGAAACAAGTGCTCAGTTGTGCCTGCCAACGCGCAACGCGTTTAAGCTGACGTTTTGTTTCTCGACTGAACTAACACAAGCGGGCCTTTATTTTGCCGCGGTAAAAAGGCACCTTATTCAGCGAGACAAAAAACTCTCTTCTGCAGCTCAGTCAAACAAGCTCTTGTGCGTGCCTGGCACCAGAGACAGGCCCAAAACGGTTTGAAGCTGACGTTTCTCTGAACAAGCGGGCCTTTTGGAGCGCTAAACAGTGAAAGATTTCTTTTCTAGAGCCAAAAACAAGCCGCGTTTTGAAGCTAACCAGTTCCGCAGCTCGCTAACTCTTTCCGCTCAGTGAAACAAGTGCTCAGTTGTGCCTGCCAACGCGCAACGCGTTTAAGCTGACGTTTTGTTTCTCGACTGAACTAACACAAGCGGGCCTTTATTTTGCCGCGGTAAAAAGGCACCTTATTCAGCGAGACAAAAAACTCTCTTCTGCAGCTCAGTCAAACAAGCTCTTGTGCGTGCCTGGCACCAGAGACAGGCCCAAAACGGTTTGAAGCTGACGTTTCTCTGAACAAGCGGGCCTTTTGGAGCGCTAAACAGTGAAAGATTTCTTTTCTAGAGCCAAAAACAAGCCGCGTTTTGAAGCTAACCAGTTCCGCAGCTCGCTAACTCTTTCCGCTCAGTGAAACAAGTGCTCAGTTGTGCCTGCCAACGCGCAACGCGTTTAAGCTGACGTTTTGTTTCTCGACTGAACTAACACAAGCGGGCCTTTATTTTGCCGCGGTAAAAAGGCACCTTATTCAGCGAGACAAAAAACTCTCTTCTGCAGCTCAGTCAAACAAGCTCTTGTGCGTGCCTGGCACCAGAGACAGGCCCAAAACGGTTTGAAGCTGACGTTTCTCTGAACAAGCGGGCCTTTTGGAGCGCTAAACAGTGAAAGATTTCTTTTCTAGAGCCAAAAACAAGCCGCGTTTTGAAGCTAACCAGTTCCGCAGCTCGCTAACTCTTTCCGCTCAGTGAAACAAGTGCTCAGTTGTGCCTGCCAACGCGCAACGCGTTTAAGCTGACGTTTTGTTTCTCGACTGAACTAACACAAGCGGGCCTTTATTTTGCCGCGGTAAAAAGGCACCTTATTCAGCGAGACAAAAAACTCTCTTCTGCAGCTCAGTCAAACAAGCTCTTGTGCGTGCCTGGCACCAGAGACAGGCCCAAAACGGTTTGAAGCTGACGTTTCTCTGAACAAGCGGGCCTTTTGGAGCGCTAAACAGTGAAAGATTTCTTTTCTAGAGCCAAAAACAAGCCGCGTTTTGAAGCTAACCAGTTCCGCAGCTCGCTAACTCTTTCCGCTCAGTGAAACAAGTGCTCAGTTGTGCCTGCCAACGCGCAACGCGTTTAAGCTGACGTTTTGTTTCTCGACTGAACTAACACAAGCGGGCCTTTATTTTGCCGCGGTAAAAAGGCACCTTATTCAGCGAGACAAAAAACTCTCTTCTGCAGCTCAGTCAAACAAGCTCTTGTGCGTGCCTGGCACCAGAGACAGGCCCAAAACGGTTTGAAGCTGACGTTTCTCTGAACAAGCGGGCCTTTTGGAGCGCTAAACAGTGAAAGATTTCTTTTCTAGAGCCAAAAACAAGCCGCGTTTTGAAGCTAACCAGTTCCGCAGCTCGCTAACTCTTTCCTCTCAGTGAAACAAGTGCTCAGTTGTGCCTGCCAACGCGCAACGCGTTTAAGCTGACGTTTTGTTTCTCGACTGAACTAACACAAGCGGGCCTTTATTTTGCCGCGGTAAAAAGGCACCTTATTCAGCGAGACAAAAAACTCTCTTCTGCAGCTCAGTCAAACAAGCTCTTGTGCGTGCGTGGCACCAGAGACAGGCCCAAAACGGTTTGAAGCTGACGTTTCTCTGAACAAGCGGGCCTTTTGGAGCGCTAAACAGTGAAAGATTTCTTTTCTAGAGCCAAAAACAAGCCGCGTTTTGAAGCTAACCAGTTCCGCAGCTCGCTAACTCTTTCCGCTCATATCTGTTTTTATCTCTTTTCTTAGTTTTTAATTTTTTATTTTTATTATAATTTGCAGGGCCCCACTGAAAACCGCCAAGGCGAGTGGGCTCCCTGGTTAAATATTATTATTATTATTATTATTATTAAACAAGTGCTCAGTTGTGCCTGCCAACGCGCAACGCGTTTAAGCTGACGTTTTGTTTCTCGACTGAACTAACACAAGCGGGCCTTTATTTTGCCGCGGTAAAAAGGCACCTTATTCAGCGAGACAAAAAACTCTCTTCTGCAGCTCAGTCAAACAAGCTCTTGTGCGTGCGTGGCACAAGAGACAGGGCCCGGCAACGGTTTGAGAGCTGACGTTTCTCTGAACAAGCGGGCCTTTTGGAGCGCTAAACAGTGAAAGATTTCTTTTCTAGAGCCAAAAACAAGCCGCGTTTTGAAGCTAACCAGTTCCGCAGATCGCTAACTCTTTCCGCTCAGTGAAACAAGTGCTCAGTTGTGCCTGCCAACGCGCAACGCGTTTAAGCTGACGTTTTGTTTCTCGACTGAACTAACACAAGCGGGCCTTTATTTTGCCGCGGTAAAAAGGCACCTTATTCAGCGAGACAAAAAACTCTCTTCTGCAGCTCAGTCAAACAAGCTCTTGTGCGTGCCTGGCACCAGAGACAGGCCCAAAACGGTTTGAAGCTGACGTTTCTCTGAACAAGCGGGCCTTTTGGAGCGCTAAACAGTGAAAGATTTCTTTTCTAGAGCCAAAAACAAGCCGCGTTTTGAAGCTAACCAGTTCCGCAGCTCGCTAACTCTTTCCGCTCATATCTGTTTTTATCTCTTTTCTTAGTTTTTAATTTTTTATTTTTATTATAATTTGCAGGGCCCCACTGAAAACCGCCAAGGCGAGTGGGCTCCCTGGTTAAATATTATTATTATTATTATTATTATTAAACAAGTGCTCAGTTGTGGCTGCCAACGCGCAACGCGTTTAAGCTGACGTTTTGTTTCTCGACTGAACTAACACAAGCGGGCCTTTATTTTGCCGCGGTAAAAAGGCACCTTATTCAGCGAGACAAAAAACTCTCTTCTGCAGCTCAGTCAAACAAGCTCTTGTGCGTGCCTGGCACCAGAGACAGGCCCAAAACGGTTTGAAGCTGACGTTTCTCTGAACAAGCGGGCCTTTTGGAGCGCTAAACAGTGAAAGATTTCTTTTCTAGAGCCAAAAACAAGCCGCGTTTTGAAGCTAACCAGTTCCGCAGCTCGCTAACTCTTTCCGCTCAGTGAAACAAGTGCTCAGTTGTGCCTGCCAACGCGCAACGCGTTTAAGCTGACGTTTTGTTTCTCGACTGAACTAACACAAGCGGGCCTTTATTTTGCCGCGGTAAAAAGGCACCTTATTCAGCGAGACAAAAAACTCTCTTCTGCAGCTCAGTCAAACAAGCTCTTGTGCGTGCCTGGCACCAGAGACAGGCCCAAAACGGTTTGAAGCTGACGTTTCTCTGAACAAGCGGGCCTTTTGGAGCGCTAAACAGTGAAAGATTTCTTTTCTAGAGCCAAAAACAAGCCGCGTTTTGAAGCTAACCAGTTCCGCAGCTCGCTAACTCTTTCCGCTCAGTGAAACAAGTGCTCAGTTGTGCCTGCCAACGCGCAACGCGTTTAAGCTGACGTTTTGTTTCTCGACTGAACTAACACAAGCGGGCCTTTATTTTGCCGCGGTAAAAAGGCACCTTATTCAGCGAGACAAAAAACTCTCTTCTGCAGCTCAGTCAAACAAGCTCTTGTGCGTGCCTGGCACCAGAGACAGGCCCAAAACGGTTTGAAGCTGACGTTTCTCTGAACAAGCGGGCCTTTTGGAGCGCTAAACAGTGAAAGATTTCTTTTCTAGAGCCAAAAACAAGCCGCGTTTTGAAGCTAACCAGTTCCGCAGCTCGCTAACTCTTTCCTCTCAGTGAAACAAGTGCTCAGTTGTGCCTGCCAACGCGCAACGCGTTTAAGCTGACGTTTTGTTTCTCGACTGAACTAACACAAGCGGGCCTTTATTTTGCCGCGGTAAAAAGGCACCTTATTCAGCGAGACAAAAAACTCTCTTCTGCAGCTCAGTCAAACAAGCTCTTGTGCGTGCGTGGCACCAGAGACAGGCCCAAAACGGTTTGAAGCTGACGTTTCTCTGAACAAGCGGGCCTTTTGGAGCGCTAAACAGTGAAAGATTTCTTTTCTAGAGCCAAAAACAAGCCGCGTTTTGAAGCTAACCAGTTCCGCAGCTCGCTAACTCTTTCCGCTCATATCTGTTTTTATCTCTTTTCTTAGTTTTTAATTTTTTATTTTTATTATAATTTGCAGGGCCCCACTGAAAACCGCCAAGGCGAGTGGGCTCCCTGGTTAAATATTATTATTATTATTATTATTATTAAACAAGTGCTCAGTTGTGCCTGCCAACGCGCAACGCGTTTAAGCTGACGTTTTGTTTCTCGACTGAACTAACACAAGCGGGCCTTTATTTTGCCGCGGTAAAAAGGCACCTTATTCAGCGAGACAAAAAACTCTCTTCTGCAGCTCAGTCAAACAAGCTCTTGTGCGTGCCTGGCACCAGAGACAGGCCCAAAACGGTTTGAAGCTGACGTTTCTCTGAACAAGCGGGCCTTTTGGAGCGCTAAACAGTGAAAGATTTCTTTTCTAGAGCCAAAAACAAGCCGCGTTTTGAAGCTAACCAGTTCCGCAGCTCGCTAACTCTTTCCGCTCAGTGAAACAAGTGCTCAGTTGTGCCTGCCAACGCGCAACGCGTTTAAGCTGACGTTTTGTTTCTCGACTGAACTAACACAAGCGGGCCTTTATTTTGCCGCGGTAAAAAGGCACCTTATTCAGCGAGACAAAAAACTCTCTTCTGCAGCTCAGTCAAACAAGCTCTTGTGCGTGCCTGGCACCAGAGACAGGCCCAAAACGGTTTGAAGCTGACGTTTCTCTGAACAAGCGGGCCTTTTGGAGCGCTAAACAGTGAAAGATTTCTTTTCTAGAGCCAAAAACAAGCCGCGTTTTGAAGCTAACCAGTTCCGCAGCTCGCTAACTCTTTCCTCTCAGTGAAACAAGTGCTCAGTTGTGCCTGCCAACGCGCAACGCGTTTAAGCTGACGTTTTGTTTCTCGACTGAACTAACACAAGCGGGCCTTTATTTTGCCGCGGTAAAAAGGCACCTTATTCAGCGAGACAAAAAACTCTCTTCTGCAGCTCAGTCAAACAAGCTCTTGTGCGTGCGTGGCACCAGAGACAGGCCCAAAACGGTTTGAAGCTGACGTTTCTCTGAACAAGCGGGCCTTTTGGAGCGCTAAACAGTGAAAGATTTCTTTTCTAGAGCCAAAAACAAGCCGCGTTTTGAAGCTAACCAGTTCCGCAGCTCGCTAACTCTTTCCGCTCATATCTGTTTTTATCTCTTTTCTTAGTTTTTAATTTTTTATTTTTATTATAATTTGCAGGGCCCCACTGAAAACCGCCAAGGCGAGTGGGCTCCCTGGTTAAATATTATTATTATTATTATTATTATTAAACAAGTGCTCAGTTGTGCCTGCCAACGCGCAACGCGTTTAAGCTGACGTTTTGTTTCTCGACTGAACTAACACAAGCGGGCCTTTATTTTGCCGCGGTAAAAAGGCACCTTATTCAGCGAGACAAAAAACTCTCTTCTGCAGCTCAGTCAAACAAGCTCTTGTGCGTGCGTGGCACAAGAGACAGGGCCCGGCAACGGTTTGAGAGCTGACGTTTCTCTGAACAAGCGGGCCTTTTGGAGCGCTAAACAGTGAAAGATTTCTTTTCTAGAGCCAAAAACAAGCCGCGTTTTGAAGCTAACCAGTTCCGCAGATCGCTAACTCTTTCCGCTCAGTGAAACAAGTGCTCAGTTGTGCCTGCCAACGCGCAACGCGTTTAAGCTGACGTTTTGTTTCTCGACTGAACTAACACAAGCGGGCCTTTATTTTGCCGCGGTAAAAAGGCACCTTATTCAGCGAGACAAAAAACTCTCTTCTGCAGCTCAGTCAAACAAGCTCTTGTGCGTGCCTGGCACCAGAGACAGGCCCAAAACGGTTTGAAGCTGACGTTTCTCTGAACAAGCGGGCCTTTTGGAGCGCTAAACAGTGAAAGATTTCTTTTCTAGAGCCAAAAACAAGCCGCGTTTTGAAGCTAACCAGTTCCGCAGCTCGCTAACTCTTTCCGCTCATATCTGTTTTTATCTCTTTTCTTAGTTTTTAATTTTTTATTTTTATTATAATTTGCAGGGCCCCACTGAAAACCGCCAAGGCGAGTGGGCTCCCTGGTTAAATATTATTATTATTATTATTATTATTAAACAAGTGCTCAGTTGTGGCTGCCAACGCGCAACGCGTTTAAGCTGACGTTTTGTTTCTCGACTGAACTAACACAAGCGGGCCTTTATTTTGCCGCGGTAAAAAGGCACCTTATTCAGCGAGACAAAAAACTCTCTTCTGCAGCTCAGTCAAACAAGCTCTTGTGCGTGCGTGGCACAAGAGACAGGGCCCGGCAACGGTTTGAGAGCTGACGTTTCTCTGAACAAGCGGGCCTTTTGGAGCGCTAAACAGTGAAAGATTTCTTTTCTAGAGCCAAAAACAAGCCGCGTTTTGAAGCTAACCAGTTCCGCAGATCGCTAACTCTTTCCGCTCAGTGAAACAAGTGCTCAGTTGTGCCTGCCAACGCGCAACGCGTTTAAGCTGACGTTTTGTTTCTCGACTGAACTAACACAAGCGGGCCTTTATTTTGCCGCGGTAAAAAGGCACCTTATTCAGCGAGACAAAAAACTCTCTTCTGCAGCTCAGTCAAACAAGCTCTTGTGCGTGCCTGGCACCAGAGACAGGCCCAAAACGGTTTGAAGCTGACGTTTCTCTGAACAAGCGGGCCTTTTGGAGCGCTAAACAGTGAAAGATTTCTTTTCTAGAGCCAAAAACAAGCCGCGTTTTGAAGCTAACCAGTTCCGCAGCTCGCTAACTCTTTCCGCTCATATCTGTTTTTATCTCTTTTCTTAGTTTTTAATTTTTTATTTTTATTATAATTTGCAGGGCCCCACTGAAAACCGCCAAGGCGAGTGGGCTCCCTGGTTAAATATTATTATTATTATTATTATTATTAAACAAGTGCTCAGTTGTGCCTGCCAACGCGCAACGCGTTTAAGCTGACGTTTTGTTTCTCGACTGAACTAACACAAGCGGGCCTTTATTTTGCCGCGGTAAAAAGGCACCTTATTCAGCGAGACAAAAAACTCTCTTCTGCAGCTCAGTCAAACAAGCTCTTGTGCGTGCGTGGCACAAGAGACAGGGCCCGGCAACGGTTTGAGAGCTGACGTTTCTCTGAACAACCGGGCCTTTTGGAGCGCTAAACAGTGAAAGATTTCTTTTCTAGAGCCAAAAACAAGCCGCGTTTTGAAGCTAACCAGTTCCGCAGATCGCTAACTCTTTCCGCTCAGTGAAACAAGTGCTCAGTTGTGCCTGCCAACGCGCAACGCGTTTAAGCTGACGTTTTGTTTCTCGACTGAACTAACACAAGCGGGCCTTTATTTTGCCGCGGTAAAAAGGCACCTTATTCAGCGAGACAAAAAACTCTCTTCTGCAGCTCAGTCAAACAAGCTCTTGTGCGTGCCTGGCACCAGAGACAGGCCCAAAACGGTTTGAAGCTGACGTTTCTCTGAACAAGCGGGCCTTTTGGAGCGCTAAACAGTGAAAGATTTCTTTTCTAGAGCCAAAAACAAGCCGCGTTTTGAAGCTAACCAGTTCCGCAGCTCGCTAACTCTTTCCGCTCAGTGAAACAAGTGCTCAGTTGTGCCTGCCAACGCGCAACGCGTTTAAGCTGACGTTTTGTTTCTCGACTGAACTAACACAAGCGGGCCTTTATTTTGCCGCGGTAAAAAGGCACCTTATTCAGCGAGACAAAAAACTCTCTTCTGCAGCTCAGTCAAACAAGCTCTTGTGCGTGCCTGGCACCAGAGACAGGCCCAAAACGGTTTGAAGCTGACGTTTCTCTGAACAAGCGGGCCTTTTGGAGCGCTAAACAGTGAAAGATTTCTTTTCTAGAGCCAAAAACAAGCCGCGTTTTGAAGCTAACCAGTTCCGCAGCTCGCTAACTCTTTCCGCTCAGTGAAACAAGTGCTCAGTTGTGCCTGCCAACGCGCAACGCGTTTAAGCTGACGTTTTGTTTCTCGACTGAACTAACACAAGCGGGCCTTTATTTTGCCGCGGTAAAAAGGCACCTTATTCAGCGAGACAAAAAACTCTCTTCTGCAGCTCAGTCAAACAAGCTCTTGTGCGTGCCTGGCACCAGAGACAGGCCCAAAACGGTTTGAAGCTGACGTTTCTCTGAACAAGCGGGCCTTTTGGAGCGCTAAACAGTGAAAGATTTCTTTTCTAGAGCCAAAAACAAGCCGCGTTTTGAAGCTAACCAGTTCCGCAGCTCGCTAACTCTTTCCGCTCAGTGAAACAAGTGCTCAGTTGTGCCTGCCAACGCGCAACGCGTTTAAGCTGACGTTTTGTTTCTCGACTGAACTAACACAAGCGGGCCTTTATTTTGCCGCGGTAAAAAGGCACCTTATTCAGCGAGACAAAAAACTCTCTTCTGCAGCTCAGTCAAACAAGCTCTTGTGCGTGCCTGGCACCAGAGACAGGCCCAAAACGGTTTGAAGCTGACGTTTCTCTGAACAAGCGGGCCTTTTGGAGCGCTAAACAGTGAAAGATTTCTTTTCTAGAGCCAAAAACAAGCCGCGTTTTGAAGCTAACCAGTTCCGCAGCTCGCTAACTCTTTCCGCTCAGTGAAACAAGTGCTCAGTTGTGCCTGCCAAAACCTTTTTGTTTAGAAAGATTAGTAGCGAGAACAGTCAGCTAGGTGCATAAGGGCTAACAAGTAGGCTTTTTGGTTAGTGGTACAACGCTAAAATAATTGAACGGTTAAGGTTCCGTTAGATTCTGGTAGGCTTCTTAGCCTCTGTGGAGGACTGAACTATTTAACAAATCAACATAGAGAAACAGGGTTCTACTGATATATTATATTTATTTTGTTTTTTTCTCAGGCATGGAAGAGTCCCAAGCCGCGAACTGATTACAGTCAGCAACAGCTGATCAGCACAACAGAGAAGACGTTTTTCCCCTTCTCCCTTTCCCCCGTCTCTCTCTCTTTCTCTCCCTCTCTTTCTTACTCAGTAACTCTCTGTTTCAATTTTTTTATAGCCTGAGTAGCTGAAGGTGTTGTCTTCCTCACCCTATTCCCTGCTCGCCTCCGCCGCTCAAATTTTGCGAGAACAATCCCGCCAGATATGCAGGGCAAATTTTTTACTCAACCGTTTTATTGGACTTAATTTTTAAGTAACCCAACCCCTAAGGGCGCCCCCCTCAAGTCAATAGGGAACTTAAGCAAACACGACGGCGACGGCTGAAGAGAACGTCACAAAACAAAAGGTTTAATTAGCAAAACAAAGACTCTGCACGTGTGATACAGAGTTTGGTACATTTCTTTGCCGTCCTCTGCAAAACAACAACGTGAAAAGACGAAATTCAAAGTTTTATGTAGAACGTGAACACACGTCAGTAAATTTTCTTTTTTCTACCTGAACTGTAACACCGTCCTTACAGAGTCAGCTCCTGGATTGTTCGGCTATATTAGACAGATTGAACGAGTTGAAAGTTTGAAATATTTGGAAGTCATTTTTAAAGTGATGTTTTCCTTGGCGTTGCCGTCGTGGTTGCTTAAGCTCCCTATTGATGCATTGGAACGGATTAGAAGTAAAAAATCCGGGGGTTGAAAAGGAATTTCGAACCCTGTTTTTTAACCTGCCTTATGACGTTTCGGCCGGAAACGCTCCCGCCTTAACCAAAATGAACATTTGTGACAGTTCTTTTTAACAGCCCGCACTTCTTGTGAGTTCTCCTTAAGGGTTCAAGAATAAGGCGCGTCGACTAATGAACTGTTACGACACTGCTAGACAGGAAGGCGCCTTCGTTAGAAGCCGCGGGAAGTGATGCACGATATTATGACAGCAGATCAGTTGTAAACAGCAAACACTTCCAATTTGATGTATATCCCAAATTATGCGCAAGTAGAAACCGGGAAATAACGAAAGTGGTGGAGGGGTTCAGAGTTGGAAATAAAGGGAAAATGCGTTTTTCTGCCTGGGGTTTGAAAATGCATTACTTTCCACCCTATGATGAATTAACTCTGGGAGGTTTCACCCGCGGTAATCCTTTCAACTTTCCGGAGTGACGCTTATTCTCAAAAAATAGCTCGTGCCAATTACGTGACTTGACTGCTGTGCCTTCTGCTAACCAATAGGATGCTAATATGATACAGATTTTTTATTGATAACGCTGTTTTGCTCTTTGGCAGTGCAGGGGGCGCGTTCGTTAAATGGTCTTGACGAGGTTTGGAGGCGTATTCCTTGCACGGAGAGGAGAGCGGCTTAAGTGGAGCGTTAGAAATGGTGAGTAGCTCTCTGGTTAGCAACGAAGCTTTGGTTTCTTGCCTTACATTTTTGTTTCGTTTTGCTTTTCTTTGCATTGCAATAATTTGTATTTTCATCATTCCTACAGTTCAGTAATCAAGCAAGGATGATTAAAGCAACGTTACACAAAACAATGTATCTCTTCAGGAGTGATTGCTGATCTAATCTTCCTTCTGTTTTCGTTCTGTCGTGCGCCCTCCGTTTTGGTAAGTGATAAACTTTGAACTGTTCGCATTGCTCCTTTGCGGGCGAAAAATTAAGGTCACAGCATTGTTGTAAACGTACAATCTTGACAGAGAAATCGAACAAAAGTGCTGTTCTCGTTTAATGCAACGACGGAGAAGACGCAGGGGGGCTTGGCCTTGCGAAATAAGAGCCATTTTTTAGTTATCTCGCCCTGTTCTCTTCACTCCAAATATCAGTTAAACTTCGAACTCTGCATGGCGAAAGATACTTAACAACGGCAACGATTGAACCTCTTTACTGGCCTACTCGCCAGTGGAGAGGCACTAGTTTTCCCTAAAGCTAGCCTGTGCGAGTTTTAGTCAGACGCCATACACGAAACACGCGTAAGCTCTCTAGCACTCGGTATGTAAATTAGGAACCAACGGATTTTCCTCTCTCGTTTGTTTCAGCTTTCATTTTGATTTTGTTGGCCTGGTCATGTTGTTTCTGTAAAGTGATTAAAGTGTGAATGTAAGTATTTCTTGTCTTTTTCACTGTTTGTGTTTGGTTTCGTAGGGGTGGGGGCTGTCAGCTTCAACCCTTGCCGCTATCTAACGAATTCTTCTCGGGGTGATTCACTCGGATAGTAAACCCTAACGATAAAAATGTACCTCATTAAAAGGGCCTACAAGCAGCCGGGAAGTATTCTCCAGGGTTTCGGGCTAGGTTTTAGCTTAACTTAGGATTCGAAATAAGTGACATGAAACCGGAAGTTTCACGTTATTCGATGATAAAATCGCTCATAAATGGACAAAAATTCAGGTTGAAATAAATTTAGACTGAAGTTTTGTTAAACCACGTTGAAACCTTGCTTTGAAACTTTGTTTTAGATCTCATTCGGTATTCGGTAAGAAAAAATGAAACGAACAAAGAAACCCCTTCCCCCCCCCCCACCCCTAAACAAAAAGAGGGAAAGAGAAGCTACCAGTCACGTTGTGATGTACTAACGTTTTTGTTTTCTCGTGTTGTTCAGGTTTACTTTTGCTGTGGTTGGCCTGATTGCCGTACTACGTAGCCACTGAAATATGAAGTGCGAATGTGAGTACAGTTATTCCTCATTTTCTCTCTCCTTAGCTGAGTTAATCACCCTCTCATTTTTCATTTGTAAAGTTGATTTCTCAATAATGATATCAATGTAAAGGGTTGATCGGAGGGGTTGCTAACCATTTACTAGGGTCTGGCACTAAAGGTTGATAAACCGTGCTTCGGGTCACGGTTATCTTTCTGATCGTAAACCCTAACTCCATACGTTTAGCTTAAGTTTAGGGGTTAGGGTTGGGGGCTGTCAGCTTCAACCCTTGCCGCTATCTAACGAATTTATCTCAGGGTGATTCACTGGGATCGTAAACCCTACCGATGAAAATGTACCCCATTAAAAGGGCCTACAAGCAGCCAGGAAGTATTCTCCAGGGTTTTCGGGCTAGGTTTTAGCTTAACTTAGGAATCGAAATAAATGACAAGAAGCTTGGAGTTTCACGTTATTCGATGATAAAATCGCTCATAAATGGACAAAAATTCAGGTTGAAATAATTTTAGACCGAAGTTTTGTTAAACCACGTTGAAACCTTGCTTTGAAAGTTTGTTTTAGAGCTCATTCGGTATTTGGTAAGAAAAATGAAACGAACAAAGAAACGCCTTTCCCCCCCCACCCCTAAACAAAAAGAGAAGCTACCAGTCACGTTGTGATGTACCAACGGTTTTGTTTTCTCGTGTTGTTCAGGTTTACTTTTGCTGTGGTTGGCCTGATTGCCGTACGTAGCTACTGAAATATGAAGTGCGAATGTGAGTACAGTTATTCCTCATTTTCTCTCTCTTTAGCTGAGTTAATCACCCTCTCATTTTTCATTTGTAGAGTTGATTTCTCAATAATGATATCAGTGTAAAGGGTTGATCGGAGGGGTTGCTAACCATTTACTAGGGTCTGGCACTAAAGGTTGATAAACCGTGCTTCGGGTCACGGTTATCTCTCTGATCGTAAACCCTTACTCCAACCGCGACCTACAGTCCAGGGTTTTGGGCTACGTTTAGCTTAGGTTAGGGTTAGGGTTAGGGTAAACCCGGACTCGCAGGATTTAGTAGTTTGTTCTGAAATGCTTTTCTTGCGAGGGAATTTGTTAGTAATGCTCAAAGCTACTTAGATTAACACACAGGACGAAAAAAGGTTCGATTTTCTCACATTCTTGGCAGAGTTATCGCCATAAGTCACAAGTCATAGTCACAAGTTGTTGTTGTTGTTGTTTTCTGTTTATAACTATTCTTTTATCTCTTCGGCAGGAGTGGGCAGAACCACAAGAAAATGAACCCAATTTAACCCAAGAAAGAAGCGTGGTAAGCCGGACGGTAATGCCTGTCTGTTGAATTCGAATGCAACGGCGATGGAACAAATGTCACAGCCTATGGCAATATAGTGTGTAAATCTGAAAGTGTAATATTGTTTCGAATATGGCAGTAGTTTTCGGAAATTTGTGTGCCATCAAACGTGAAAACCAAGTTTTTTACTGTGTATCTGAAGCACGGAGAAAGTTGTTTTCTAGAGTTTCAGATATGGCATTAAATGACTGGGTCAACTTTTTATCTGTAGAAATCTTAAACGCCAGCGACGAAGAGAGTAAGATTTTGGAAAAACAATTCGGTACTGAACCAGGGCCTTTCTTGTTAATCAGTGAAAGCGATTTGATTAGACTGTTTAACGTAAATAGAAGTCCTTTCACAGGCACCTTGTTTCCATTTCCATCGCATGTTTGTACCGCAGTGCCTGATAGCTTGCGACAGAATAGCAATGAGTCTACTAGTACAATAGATTCACGCAACGATAACTTGGTGCATTCTGTCAATACCGTCACAAGTCCTCGTTCAAAAAGCCAAGGATATACCGTTGGCTCTCCAAGGGCAGATCAACGCGCTAACCAAACATTACAGCGGGTTCAAACTCCGGCTAAAAATGAGACGGTATCGATTGGTGACCCATTTTTTCCAGGTAGAGAGGAAAATAGTGAAATAGCCGCTTCTGCTACCGAAAACTGTAAAGCGCAGCCAAAACCAGACCAGGATGGCACAGAAACTCGGCGTAAAACCGATCATTTCAATGCAGGTGAAAGCGATTTGATTAGACTGTTTAACGTAAATAGAAGTCCTTTCACAGGCACCTTGTTTCCATTTCCATCGCATGTTTGTACCGCAGTGCCTGATAGCTTGCGACAGAATAGCAATGAGTCTACTAGTACAATAGATTCACGCAACGATAACTTGGTGCATTCTGTCAATACCGTCACAAGTCCTCGTTCAAAAAGCCAAGGATATACCGTTGGCTCTCCAAGGGCAGATCAATGCGCTAACCAAACATTACAGCGGGTTCAAACTCCGGCTAAAAATGAGACGGTATCGATTGGTGACCCATTTTTTCCAGGTAGAGAGGAAAATAGTGAAATAGCCGCTTCTGCTACCGAAAACTGTAAAACGCAGCCAAAACCAGACCAGGATGGCACAGAAACTCGGCGTAACACCGGTCATTTCAATGCAGGTGAAAGCGAAGAAAATACCGATTCTCAAGGTTTATCTCAGGAGAAAAATCGTAGCGACCAAAGAAAATCTCACGTTTTAACAGACTCTGAAATGACACCTCAGCTTCGAAGCGACATGAAAAAGGTTAGGCGTTTCTTTTCTCAGGAATTAAACTTAAATCGCCAAGGAGGCCCACTACAACCGTCAACGTTGAACAAAATTATTGAAAGGGTTGCGGGTTTTCTGTGGTATGTGAAATATGTCAGGGATCTAGAGCCAGGGCTCTCTCTTTGTGGCAACCCAAGTTTAGTTCAAGAGTTTATACAGTTCGTCACTGAACAACGAAATTTAAAGGCCATCACCGCTAGCAGGTACATTTCTTCTTTCTTAAGTGTCGTTAAAGTCCTAAACGCGGACGAACATTCGTCTTCGGTTTGCATGGTCTCAATAGAGAAGTTACGGACTATTCAGAGACAACTCGAAACTACGGCCAAAAAGCAACGTCTAGCTGTTCAGGCGACAAAACCTTACGCAGACAAAAAAATCGTGTATCCAGAGATTTTAGAACTTTGCAGAGAACTAAAATGGCGACTTGACGAACTATCCGGCATAGATCAAGCGAGGTGCGGCATGAACTTATGTCTGCTGTTACTGTATTGTTCAGCGAATCCAGGCCGCGTGAAGGAGTATGTTACGCTTAGGCTATCCTCTGGCCAAAGTCCCGAGCAATGCACAGACCAGAATTTTATTTGTTTCAACGATCAAGACGATACTGTGGTATTGCTCGAAGGTGATTATAAGACGAAAAGCACCTACGGACCAAACTACACGTCCTTAACAGAGCTTCCCTTTCTGACCTATTATCTAAAATTGTACCGTCAAACGTTCAGACCAAAACTTCTTATGGGCAAAACGCATGATTATTTCTTTGTGAACCAAAAGGGATCGCCTTTCACTGAAGCGTCTTACTCCAATTATATTTCAACACTTTTCGACAAACACTTTTCGGTCAAGTTAACCACAAACGACCTTCGGAAATGTGTAATTGACTACTTTTTATCATTGCCACAGAGCGGAGACTATTCTCTTCGTGAGTCGTTAGCGGCTGTAATGAAACATTCGGTGCGTACTCAAAAGAGACATTACGATGAACGCCCCTTGGCCGAGAAGAAAGCGAGAGCAATCGATTTTCTTGGCGGCATGGCATCGCGCGCGATGGAAAGTGAGGAAATTGAAATTTTGAGCGATGAAGATGACAATGGCTATTTAGAGACTCTGCCTTCGAACGGTGAACTTGTTGCTCTCGTGGCCTCCAACTCAACTTTAAGCAATCCCGAAGTATTTGTCGCCAAAGTTCTTAAGTTCTCCCAAGACCGCAAAACAGTTTTCCTTGCGCATTTTACCGAAGTCGAACCTTGCAAATTTAAGCTGGAAGCTGGGAAAAGCTACAGGGAAAGTGCAAAATCAATTATTTACCCAGTCGACATAGAATATCATTATTCAAGCGGCATCTATGAGCTCAGAACTCCAAAATTAGACATTCACAATCAAGTTAGGCCAAAGACGTGACGTGAAATGAGGTTGTTGTCTTACTACTCTGACTGCGCGATGAATAATTTTTGTTTATCTTGGTTTGTTTTTCGATAGATTTATTGGACCATATGGCGATGATGATCCAAGAGCGGGACGCGTGTTTCTCGCGCTTGTTATGAGAGAAATAAACCTGCTTCCTCAACTTTATCAGACATACCTCATGAGCCAGGAAAAGTGTACGATTTCTTTGCCAAGTGAATACTACTCTCGCACAGTTTCATATAGGATAATTTCGTTCGTCAGTGAATACTACGCGACGTTGATACGTAACATTTCACCCAAAAGGGAATGCAGTTTTTGTGTGGGGCATCATGACCGCAGAATTTTTTGCCTACCGTGCGAGTTCTCATCAGAAGCCGTGGAAATTTTTTTGGACTTGCTAGAGTTTAAACGAACCTTGCTGTCTTTCGGAGATGATTTAGTTTCCTTCGTACGCCTATGTGGCTATATCCTGGTCAAAGAAAGAGTTTTGTATGCTTTCTTAAGGTATCGCTTGCCTCAGGGCGCGGTGTCAAACTCACCAGTCGGACCTCTTTTTGCATTCGAGCTCTATAATTGCGGCTTCATACATATTGCAAAGTTTTATGCCAGTGTTATTTCACACCCTGCTTTTTACAAGTTATTGCAGGAGCGTCCAAGTTATCGTTGCCTTAAAAGAAACTACGTAACTATCAGAGATCATTACGAAAATTCGGCAAACCTTATCTCTGTAGAAGTACTGGATTAGTTAATCCTTCGCCCACTTACTGTGGTCATTGGTATTTTAACATTGATGTGGCGCATGCACTTCAGCAGTTTGCGTGGCCCACCAATCTTGAGCCGTGTTCTGATTTATCCGGCCAAGAGGAATGGGAAGCACAACTGAGATTTGTTTTATAGAGATTCGCTACAAACAAGGACAAGGTTTGAGAAGTGCTTGCGTCTTCACCTCTGGCGAAAGAAGTTTTGCAACGGATTTTTAGAGCTGGGTGTTTCAAACCGGCCATGAATCTGTTGTGAAGCTAAATTTCGACAGAATATGGATTTCCTTAACGAATGAGGGGAAAGCACGACTTAGCTTGTTTAATCCTGTAGATATTTCCTTTTAGTTCGTGTTATAAAATACAATTTAATAAAATAACCACGAATGACTTTACGAGGGCCACAGAATAAGCAACAACAAAAAACAAAAAAACAAAAGACAGAACGTGTTTCAGTTACGCAAAAATCATTTTGGAACAACTTCCCTCCCCCCCCCCCCCCATGAATTCTACATCATGTTGTATTTTCGTTCCTATGTTAAACTTGCTTCATACGGTTAATATCTTCCTTGTGAAAACAATTTGACTTTAGATTGGTAATTAAAGATGGCAAATGATTTAATTTGTATTGTTTTATTCTTTCTGTTTTTTCTCTCTCTGTCCCGGTGGAAATCCCAATCTCCTGCTTAGATCAGCCTGCTCGATACCTGTAAGGAGGATGCGTCCTAGTACAGAGCCATTTTTGCAAAGGTTATGACCATGGGGAAAACGCAGTTCTTAGCAAGACCTATTGGAAACTAAAAACAAAAATGTGGGTAAACACGCATTTTTCTGAGATAATTTAGCAACCACAATTAAAAAAAACAACTTTAACATACAAAAACTCAATAATCCCTGAAAAATGCGTGGTTACCCCTATTTTTTGTTTTTGGATTCAGATAGCCTTAGCGGCGCAAAAATACCGTTTTATTAGAAAGCGAAATATCTCTGACCCGGCGCGCGTTTCTTGAAAGCCCCGAAAACTTTTCGAGACGACTTCGGACACGATTCACACTATCTTGTAAACAAAGAAGTTTTTAAGAGTGAAAGTTTGCTTTATTTAAACGAACAGCTTTGTAGAATGAGCATCACCCCGTATGTGATAAACGTTTCCACAAACTGGCCCAATAATTTAATAAAGGCCCTTGGCGATTATTAGGTCACAACACTTTGAGCGTCTTAAACTTCATGCGTTTGACGCCTTCTGAATCTGAACACGTAATACCGTGTAGCACTAAATTTGTTGCGAGAGTTTTATTTGCAGATGTGCGATTTTTGTGTTTTACGGGAACTAATTTTTGCGATTGGGAAAAACTGCTTTTAGTAAACCGGCAATAGAGTACCTTCACACGAGCTCCTTTTCTGTAAGCCTTATTAGAGCAGCGCTAAATAGTTCTACGGTTTGCCTACTGCAATTTTTTTTTGTTCATGTAAAAGATGATGCTTGTATGTAATTTCGACAGTGAGGTAAACTTTTGCGGAGAAAATGTTTGCGGCATCTGTTTGGCGGAACGCAAAAATTTAGTGCCACACGATACTTTTTTCAAAATAATTAAAAGCAAAACGCAAAGGTCCGCTATCTTGAAGTGGGCGCATAAAGAAAATTAATCCGGCAAAAATTCACGGCAGGCAGGCTCCAGTTATCAAAGGCAGGCAAACTCGCCGGGTAAATTGCTTTAAAAAGGTACAACCACCGATACCTGTTATCTGCTAGATAAGGATTTATCGAGAACAAGTGAGACTGACAATGCTTTGTTTCTCTGACAATGCTTTGTTTCTCTGTTTCAAATAGAAAAGGTGCAGAATAATTTAAATTCGAACTAGTGTTCGTTTTTCATCCCAAACTGTAACTTTCTGCAAACTCAACGAAAGGTTACCGCCTTCAAATTCCCACATATGCTAGCGCTGGAAGTGTCGTTTTACTTCCTTAGTAACGCGTTCAAAGGCGTCCTATAGTTACGACGTTCTGTAATGCTATTGGCTGTACGTAAAAACAGTTTGATCTTTAAATACAAAAAACTGATCAATTTTAATTATTCTTTACAAGGATCGCTTCAGTATGGAACAAATTTCATTTGTCTCTGTACCGAAGAATTTACTAAGGGATATTGTTTCAATATCAAAACAATTCGAAGCGCTTTTATCTTTACTTCCGGAGAACGTCCAATCCATTTTCGAACAACTACAGACGAAAATCAAGGAAATTGAAGGACACGCAAAGAACACATCAACGGCGACCGGTAACGTTCCTTGTTGCCTTTCCTTATTTTTACCTATTTAAGAAAAATAACTGTCTATAAAATGCACACGCAGATGGAGAATTTTATTACGCGATCGAGGTACAGAAAATCTTAAAAAGGCAGCTATTACGCACCGTAATAACGACAAAATTATATGCAATAAATGTTTTTAAAACACCATTTTCGTTCCCTGTAAATTCAACAACCAGAATCGTTCAGTTTTCGTGACAGAATTCAGTTTTTCAAGTTGAAGCGTCTCCGCTAGATCCACCTTCGGTTTTACCGTTATTTTGACCTTGAAAATATTTTTCTCATACATTAAACGAGTGATATGGAGTTAATCTATTCAATTGGTGTGTTAAATTTGTGTTTTATTTCTCTCAAGAAACTCTAATCCCGCACCAACCAGATCAGCAGTCACATGTAGCTGAGACTCGCCCTGGAACAGGTAATGTTTGATAAACGTAAAGCGTTCTACTTGACAGTTAAAGAAGGCCACAATGTACTGTTAAATAACAAGGCGGGCAATATTGTTTTTTCACCATCAACTTACTCAAATGTGAAGGGATTACCCTGACTGAAATAAATAAAGTATCTGACCAGAAATCTTCTATGACTGAGATTAACTCCCCGAAGCTTTTGAATTCTTTATATCGTTTCACATTGAAAGTGAGGGAAACTGTATATTTATTTGATCTAACCAGTCAAGAAACGGTGTTGATTTTTGACGTAATGTTGTTTGCCCCCGCCCCTGTTCCCACCACACCTACCCCTCTGAAAATTCAAGAGACCCCCTTTTCGGAATTTCGAATGACCTCCCATGACAACGGTCCTTTTGAAATTATCCAAGTCATAAACAATTCTTGTAGAGAAAACAAAGGAAGTTACTTACATAGGGGTGGTTTGGATACCTGATCTTAATTAGCATAAAATTTTGCGAACTTTTTCTTTGAACTTATCCAAGAATTATCATTGGCTTGAGCTTTATCGGACACTCGAAAGAGTGTTTGATCAGGTGTCCAAACATCTCAAAGTCGGTGATGACCTTCCACAAGATGGGTATGGGTATTTTCTGGAAGTGCATGTAACAAGAAAATTCCTTTTGATATTGAAAAGCAGGGATTGATCATTTGATCTTATCATTTAAACACAGTTGATAGACCAAAAGAACAAGATAGAAGCAAAAGATCTTGTTATAAAGTATTAATAAGCTATAAACGTACGAACCACAGGGCTGTCATTAAGGGACGTAACCCAAGAAACACCTGTTATGGCTGAGTATGCTTCTTGGGACTTCATTGTTAAGGATAAAATTTCCCCGTTGGTTCAATTTACTCACAAAGCAACAAGTTTGTTATGGGTGTAACAGGTGGCAACAGCTGATTCAAAACTCAATGACAGCCCTGAACTAATAGGATAGAAGGGAAGGCCTGCATGTTTAGCATAGGTTTGAGTGGTAAACAAAAAGGCCACTTCAGTATGAAAAAAAGCTCATTTGTCTCTGTACCGAAGAATTTGCTGAAGGATATTGAATCACATCAAAATAATTTGAATAATTTGATAACTTGGGAAATGTCAAATCCATTTTTGAACTGCAGAGGAAACTCAAGGAAATTGAAGGACACGCAAAGGACAGATCAACGGCGACCGATACTTCTTTTATTTCTCCTTTCCACAACAGCCAGCTCTGCAATTGACAGACATCGCACTGTGAATAATTTTCTGTATTCTGGCACATTTCTTGGCATATAAATCTCATATTATTGTTTAAAGAAACCTCAAACAGTTAAGCATTAAAAACCTCTTTTCTCAGCCAAAGAATGCATTTAAGGGCCTATAAAGTGAAACCTAAGTTAGCTTCTTTCTCAGGCCTTTCAAAGTGAAGAACGATGGTGTTTACTGTTTTGTAATATCTTGATTCATTCCAGAGATATTCAAGTTTTTGTATTATGCAAATTAGAAATAATTTTGATGATGTCATAAGTGGTTACAGCATAGAGACAAATCTCAGAAAAGAATGGATAAAGACAATTGAAACTTGGTAGCAATATTGTGCATTAAGAAATACACAACAAGAGGCATATTGTGACATTGCCATGGCAACAATCTTAGCTCCAGTCTCTTTCTGCTTTGAACCAAATATTACCATTTGTGACTCTATAAATGTCATTCATTGCGGGAATGTCATTCATGCAAGAAAGAGACCTGGAGGCTAAACTGTTGCCATAGCAATATCACAATACGCATTACTGATAACTGATCTTGGATTTCTGATTTAATAATAATAATAATAATAATAATAATAAGCATTTATTTGCCTCCACACTTCAACCACGTATGACGTCATCACTTATTTCCTTTTAACTTGACTATCTCTAGAACAAGAGAGGATTTTGCAAAAAAGAAATTCACCATTCCTCTTCACTGCACTTTAAGCTGACAGCCTTAATACAGTAACAACAGCCCTGAGCCAAAAGGAAACAAGGGCATCAGGCCTGTCATTGAAAATCCAATTCTTGGAAAGGCACAGCCTTTCTTCTTCAGTGTTTGCTTAACATAGGTTTGAGTTCTCCTAATGACAAACAAAAATTAATGGAATTTTAACTAGAGAAATTATGCATACTGTGACCACCTATGACGTCATTACTTATTTCCTGTTTAAAGAACCACAGCCTGAAGAGAATACTGCACAGGAAATGGACATAGTTTCACAAACAGGTGAGCACCAAAAGTAAATGCCCACTGCATCTTGGCACTTTTCTTGTAGAACCAATAAGGAGAATTTCGCTAAATATCAAAATATCTTATCCTTAATGATCACTTATTTTCTTCTCATCACTTCAATGTTTGAACAAGTAGTGACAATGTAAAGAGAAACTTCACTTTTGTCACTGTCAGGGCTTAAAGGGTTTAAGTGCCTAAAAAAAGACAAATTTATTCACATTGAGAGTAAGGGGATGCTTGAACTAACAAACCATAACTATGTTTTTTATAGACTCCCAAGGTGAAGAGAGCATTTCACGAAAAAGACCACAGCCTGATGAGAGCACCCCGCAGGAAACAGAGATTGTTTCTCAAATAGGTGAGCACCAAAACTGTAATGTGTGGTTCCAGAAAATATCTATTCTCCCACCACAGAGGGTCATTGGAAATTTCAAATGGGGAGGGGGGTTTTTAAGGCCAAAATCTCTAAAGGAAAGTATGAGCCTAAGCTAAAATTTCCAGAGGGGTGGGGGGGGGGGTCCAAACCAAAAAAACCCTCCTTGGGGGGAGTATTTTCTGGAACAACACAGTTGATAGACCAACAGAACAAGATGGAAGCAAAAGATCTTGTTATAAAGTATTAATAAGCTATAAACGTACGAACCACAGGGCTGTCATTAAGGGACGTAACCCAAGAAACACCTGTTATGGCTGAGTATGCTTCTTGGGACTTCATTGTTAAGGATAAAATTGCCTTGTTGGTTCAATTTACTCACAAAGCAACAAGTTTGTTATGGGTGTAACAGGTGGCAACAGCTGATTCAAAACTCAATGACAGCCCTGAACTAATAGGATAGAAGGGAAGGCCTGCATGTTTAGCATAGGTTTGAGTGGTAAACAAAAAGGCCACTTCAGTATGAAAAAGAGCTCATTTGTCTCTGTACCGAAGAATTTGCTGAAGGATATTAAATCACATCAAAATAATTTGAAGCGCTTTTATCTTTTCTTCTGGGAAATGTCAAATCCATTTTTGAACTGCAGAGGAAACTCAAGGAAATTGAGGGACACGCAAAGGACAGATCAACGGCGACCGATACTTCTTTTATTTCTCCTTTCCACAACAGCCAGCTCTGCAATTGATAGACATCGCACTGTGAATAATTTTCTGTATTCTGGCACATTTAAGCATTAAAAACCTCTTTTCTCAGCCAAAGAATGCATTTACATGTAAGTGCCTATAAAGTGAAACCTAAGTTAGCTTCTTTCTTAGGCCTTTCAAAGTGAAGAACGATGGTGTTTACTGTTTTGTAATATCTTGAGTCATTCCAGAGATATTCAAGTTTTTGTATTATGCAAATTAGAAATAATTTTGATGATGTCATAAGTGGTTACAGCATAGAGACAAATCTCAGAAAAGAATGGATAAAGACAATTGAAACTTGGTAGCAATATTGTGCATTAAGAAATACACAACAAGAGGCATATTGTGACATTGCCATGGCAACAATCTTAGCTCCAGTCTCTTTCTGCTTTGAACCAAATATTACCATTTGTGACTCTATAAATGTCATTCATTGGGGGAATGTCATTCATGCAAGAAAGAGACCTGGAGGCTAAACTGTTGCCATAGCAATATCACAATACGCATTACTGATAACTGATCTTGGATTTCTGATTAATAATAATAATAATAATAATAATAATAATAAGCATTTATTTGCCTCCACACTTTAACTGCGTATGACGTCATCACTTATTTCCTTTTAACTTGAAGGAAATTCACCATTCCTCTTCACTGCACTTTAAGCTGACAGCCTTAATACAGTAACAACAGCCCTGAGCCAAAAGGATACAAGGGCATCAGGCCTGTCATTGAAAATCCAATTCTTCGAAAGGCACAGCTTTTCTTCTTCAGTGTTTGCTTAACATAGGTTTGAGTTCTCCTAATGACAAACAAAAATTAATGGAATTTTAACTAGAGAAATTATGCATACTGTGACCACCTATGACGTCATTACTTATTTCCTGTTTAAAGAACCACAGCCTGAAGAGAATACTGCACAGGAAATGGACATAGTTTCACAAACAGGTGAGCACCAAAAGTAAATGTCCTAATACAGTAACAACAGCCCTGAGCCAAAAGGATACAAGGGCATGTTATTGAAAATCCAATTTTTCCAAAGGCACAGCCTTTCTTCTTCAGTGTTTGCTTAACATAAGTTTGAGCCCTCCTAATCATAAACCAAAAATAATGGAATTTTCACTAGAGAAATTATGCTATGCATTGTTTGCATTTGTATATTTTAAGAGGGCCACAGGTCTATCAACTCTGCTGTTAGGTGTCACACTTGTTAAATTAAGTTGTTGATTGATTGATTGATTGATTGATTGATTGATTGTTTGGTATACTGTGCTGTCCTGTCCTTTCCTGTTTAAACGTCCTTGAACCAACATCATGAGATGCTACTCAGTGAATTTTGTTTCCAATCTTTGAATACTGCTTGGATTGCAGAAAGTGCTGAAACATCACCTGCAAAGAAAGTTACAAAGAGGAAGAGACGTGTGAGGGAAAAGACCGACAGGGTAATTGAAAGTAACTTTTCTCACATAGAAATCCTCCAACTGCTTGCTTGCTTTACTAGATGAGATATACTAAAGAGTTTACTTTCTAAAGAAGGCGCAGTGCTGTACAGTTGGGAAACTGAAACCAAAAAAATTAGTTATAGCTACTGAGTTGCTAAGGTAAATTGGTGAAAAAGGGATTATGCATCTACTATAAGAAGAAGTTTGAGCATAATTGCAGCTTTACAAGGTCGACTCTAAGCCTTACTGTCAAAATTTCCATCAACAGGTTTCAACACTTACAAATTTGCCACTCCAGCCACCACCACCACCAAATCCCTTTGCTGACAACAGGGAGCTGAAATATCTACAAGAACAGCTGAAGAAGTGCAAGGATCCACCAGAAAAGGCCAATCTGTACCTGTTGTACTTGGCCGGCTGTCATTTCAATCCAGACCTCTCTCCAAACACCTATATTGAGTTTTCAGAGGCAGACGTAACAAATCTTCTGGACTCGGATGAATCCTCTGAGGAGAGAAAACAGGTATAATACAATTATTTTTTGTCTCAAGTGTTACACTGTAAATTGATTTGGTAACATATCAGATATCAAGGTCAAAATTCAGTTGTATGAGTCACTACGTCAGGCCAAAACATGAGGGATTTGCAAATACAGAATTTGTACATGTAACTGATATCAAACCAATGGCTCCTTCTGATAATAGAGTCAGTTTTATCTCTGACTGGATCACCCTGGCATAAATAAATAAAGATGTATATGACTATGTATAAAACAAATATATTCCATTTGGCGGTGTGTGTGTCAAGTGCCAAAGGGATGCTTTGTCCAAGGACAGCATCACACTCATCAAAGATGATGTCATCTGAGCGTTATCATAGTACACATGTACAGCCAAATGGAATCTATTCGTAATACACATTGCTAAAAGTGTTCTCAACACAAAAACCATCACCACTACAGGCACCTATGTATAATGTACAGTACTTACACACAACTGCCATCAGCTGCATTCGGTAATCAGTTGCAAGCACCACCAGTTTTCCAAGTTAACACCATTATTGGATGTGAAGTGCAGTTGTAGTTAACTTACTGTTATAATGTGTGTTCTTCTTATATCCAAAGGTAATATCAAAACTCCATCAAGCATTACAGCAGCGGTTCCAGCTAGCTATACAGCAGTCATATTCAATTGGAAACTTTCTATCAGAGTGCATTAGGGTACACAACAGAATACAACAGGAACAGGGCAATGAATTAGAACAGACACGATCCAGGGGACGTCCAAAAAGATCATCATTACTCGAGAAACTGGATGACATAGAAGAACTTGCTGCATCCTCCTCTTGCCTCCAAGATCAAGTGACAATTTCTCAAACAGTGTCCAACTTTCCCTTGCTTGCTTTTGTGAATGAACCAATGAGCCATCTTGCCAGTGCAGATGTGCGTCATGTGACCTCGTTCCTCCCAGACAAAATACACCATGACTGTCACGTCCCAGTTAATGTTTCTGATGCACACCAAAGGTTGAGTCCATTTGAATCTTTTATTAGTGACGACGGAGAAAGCCCAAAACTCTCTGCTCCCATACCATATCACACTGTGTGCACCAATGATGGTGATGGCTTGATCTTGAACATTGACATTGATTCTCCAGATCCTCTTAAAGAGCGTCATGTCAAATATGTAAGGCTGAATTCAATTGATGCACCTGAGCGTGGTTCGATTCATTTTGTGAAAACTGATGACTTAAGCAATGTTTATTGTAAACGTATGGGGCATTTGAGCCTGTGCGGAATTCATTTTTTTGTCAAACTGTTTGCGTATACTGGTACCAGTGATTTATGTGAGGAAATTACCAAAGATGGATATTCTGAGCCCTTTGATGTTTACGATCGCCCCTTAAAGGAATTCTGGTTTAGATTTTCCTCGAGTCCCAACAATGCAGAAGAACGGTTTATCAGGCACCTTGACTCATTGGTTGGAATTCAATCCAGGGCCCGTAGAAGATTAATGTCCCCATTCCCTGTGTCAGAAGCCACCAACAGTAAACCATTTATGTTATCACTCAATGCCTTGTTGGTTGTCACTGGATTTTGCCACGTGTTCACCAGATTTTGCCAAGATAACCTACTACTGGAACTTCAAGAAGTTGCAAAGAATAATCAGTTAGGTCCAATTTGGTGTGGTCCATCTCGAAATTTTATCTTTGAATGCACAAGTGCCAATAATGATGACCTAGTCTTAAAGAAATTCAATGAGCGTACAACCACCCAGCTGCCAAACAGGGGATACCCAATTCAAAATTTACAACATAGGGACTCAAAGCCACTTTTACCTTGGCACGAGAGACAAATGGAAAAGACCTTGTGTTCCAGCCAAACCACAAGGTCGCAAGCCCTGGAAAACAACAGTAAACCCTTGGTTGGCAGACAGCCACAGTTTGGCATGTACTTCGATATCACCAGGTTAGTTACAGCGTAGCATTTTTTGTCTACAATTTTCTTTTGACTCAGATGGCATAATTTGAATATCAAGTTGAAAAAAATTAGCTGGTTCAAAAAGAACATTATTGTGGTGACAATTGTTAACAAAAACTGCTACTCTAATTATGTCTTAAGAGGCTGAAGTTGTTATCTAACCTTACAGTCCAAGCTGCGTCAATTTAAGCTCCATTCTCAGGGGGTATAACACATAAGAAACAGAGTTCTTTGACAGCTGGTTCAAAACTCAAGGTTGATGTTGAAAGAACAGGCCAATTTTTGTCAGGCTTAAAATGCCTAATGGAACAAAAAACCTATATTGGAAAACTCTACACAGCTGCCACATTATTACATATAAAAAGGGCAACATGCCAAAATAGAGATAATCTGGAACAACTTGGAACTCAAGGTCAGGAAGCACCTACCTTCCTTTTCATTCAAACCCCTCAAATAATTATTATGATTCCTTTAACATGTAGGTCACAGAAAGACCCAACCGATGATGAAGAAACAGAAGACGCTAAGTATGAGATGGTGCCCTGTGGAGATGCCTTCCTAAAAGTGAGCACGAGTAGTGTGGTTGGCATTGGTGGTGAGAATACAGGTCTTGGTCTTTTTACACTTAAAGCAATCCCAAGAAACACTTTTGTTTGTGCGTATGCACCAACCGCAATAATGAAGGTGACTCCACAAACAGGAGATTACGTCATCGACATACCATTTGGAGAACATGTGGTGTCCTTAGATGGGAACCAAAATACCTATGAGATTGGCCTGGGAAAATACTGCAATGATGGCTCCTTTCCGTACATCTTAGCGCCTTCAAGATTCTCAAAATTTGTGGCTCAGAGAGTTAACTGTGAATTCGCTAAGCGAGACAATGAAATCTGGATTAAAACAAAACGTGAAATATCCCCAATGGAAGAACTCTTTGTAAGATACTCTCATGATGGATCATACTGGAAGGCTGTTTTCACAGCAGATCAGCTGTCACAAATTAAGGAAGCACTTCTCCATTGTGGGAACACCAGGAAAGATGTTGATGATTGTATACGCGAGCTTGAAATTTAAATTCAAAGGTAAGTAAAAATGGAAGTAATTCTACACACCTTATTCTTAAATGGCAGAATTTGTGCATGTCATTGCAGCCACGACTGCGTGTTTTAGAAATTGATGGCTACTGCGTCTGTTTCATCCACAGTTTGGTCAGTTTTCAAGAATGAAAATTGATTCATTTTAGTTTATCTTTCTCATGTCAGTGCAATGAGACCTATCCTAGTACTGACATTTTATTAGTCACAAGCAATTGATGCACAAGCGTCATTGAACAATAAGGTGCTCATTATGTACTGTTAAATGGTCCTGGTAGCAGGAAACAAGTAATTATTAGCTTCAGATACAACATGACACTTTAAAATTTCAAAGAAAACATGTTTTGGCATCACTGATGCCATAGTCAGTCAAATGAAAAAGTTGAAGCAAAGCTATATAATTTGTGTGTAAGAGTAATTACGATTGAAAATGAAAATAAAAGCAAGAATAATAACAAAAAAGAAAAAGCGTGATTATGTGAAAATTGAACATTCAGTTTTTACACGTTAATTTAAAACTGAAACTTTAATTTAAAACTAAATGTTTAGTTTTCAAAAAAGTGTCATCTTGTATCTCAAACTATGTACTGTTACCTCTCAATTTAACAAATTGACGTCAGTTTTTTATGCGTCTGTCCTCTTATTGATGATAAATTTCGTCATAACATTGTCAAAGACTAATGTGACCTGAACTTTCTCATCACTCCCCTTGAAATTCTAGTTTAGCCAACTAGGAGAAGCATTTCCGTGAAGTCAAAAATATCATTTTGATGATTGCATTCAATATTGATTTCATCACTTATTTCAATTTGCCTTTCAAATGAAAAGAGCAACCAACGTCCAATTTTGACGTGAAGTTTAAAATTTTGATGTGGCAGTCACACTAGAATTTAATAGGTTTCCTGTTCAATTCCCATATCTTGTCTACCACTGCAAACTGGGAAACCTGATAAATGCTCAGGTGCCCCCGTAAAAATTCAGCTATCACATTTAATTTGATTTTGAATATTGAATTCTTTTAAAAATTATGCATTAACAAAATGAATGATAAAACCAATTTTGCAAATATAGACTTTTCTTTTTCATTCTTTTGGCAGCAACACTTCTCCTGTTTTGACTGACTTAGTCATGGTTCATATGGAACAACAGTAGTACAACTTTGCAAACTCCATAAACTGTGCATATAAACCAATTCGAGCGGAATGGCAAATCCAACACAGTACCAAAGTTGTCCACACCTGTGGAAATTGAATGTTATAAAATAACAATGTATTCTCCAGTTAAACCCGGTGGGGGTACTCCCGTTGATTTAGAATTGGTGTGTTCTGCAAAGGTTCTTAAATCTTGATCCTACTATAATTAAAAATTCTAAAATTGATACCCTTTTTAAGGCCCAGACCACACAAATTACACCCTATTTACGGGAATAACAACAACTAAGAATTGTGTGAAAAGATTGTTTTTCTTTTTTTTTCTTTTCTAAAATTGCTTTAATGGGTAGTTCAGTTGCAATTTTTTTTGTTTCGTGGGGCGTTTACGTGGGGAAGCCATACCTGAGGATCACACTAAAGATCAGATCTAGGGACTGAAAAGTTCAAAAACCATACCCTATTCTGTGCCCCCACCTCCCTCCACCTCCCCCCCCCCCCACACACACACACATACACACACATACCCACAGTTAAAATCTGCCATAGGATTAGCGTTTTTTCTCAAACAGACAATCCCCTTTTTTGCCTAACATAAGAGGTCTGGTCAGCCTCGATGACTAAAGCCCCGGCTAAACGATCAAACATTTTCCTCCAACATCGTGTTTGTTACGTGTTTGTTTGAAACGTTCTGCAGCTAAACGGGCAAAAAATCTTTGACCAAACATCATTCTTTAAAGCGTTGAGAGATATGTAAATAAGTGGCCGGGTATTCTTATCGCTCCAAACATTTAAATACAAACTTGAGGGAGGCGGCTAAACAGTAAAACATGTTCTTGGACAAATGTTTGGGAATTGATCGTTTAGCCGAGGCTTAACAAAATATGAAATCTGCACTCACAAATGGATTCCACGGTAATTCCTGAATTATCTTTGGACGTTTTCCCGCCTTGGATGTCTTTGAATAGCAAGCCACAGGAAAAAACAGTCCTTTTTCACGACAACACTGAAGTGACCACTGAAGTATAACAGCTCAAGGGAGCGTTTCCCGCGAACGCGCGCTTCCGAACCAGCGGTCATTACCTTCGTTGTTATGGAGACAGCTCTCTCTGGAGGTGACGTCATTATTAAATAAGCAGTTTCAGTCTTCGCGCAGACCACAAGAAGAGAGCGGTCGCATGGCTTGCAGTGCACTTTGGGATTTTCTACCACGAGCCCTGGCCGAAAATCCCAAAATGCACTAGGAGAAATCAATGAAGTTAGCACCACGGTACAGTATTTCAGCGGTTACACAAAAATTGAGTGTTTTCCCTGTTTGATGGAGGTTTGCTTTGGCAAAACTTCATTGGAGAGCGAGAAAACTCTATCAAATAAGCCTGTTTCTTGCATGTTTTGTTGCACGACTGATGTTTTATTTCCTGAATTCCAGGTTCACAATGTTTTACTGTTTTGTTGAAAGCGTATGAGCTTTTTCTTGTCTTGTCTTGTCTTGGCTTGTCTTCAGCTGGACTGGTCGAAGGTAGGTTTATGTCTATTATAGATTGAACTTTTTTTCTGATAGGTTTTTCAAGATGAATCCAGAATTTAAGTATTCTTGTATAGATTTTTAATTTGAGGGAAAGCCTTCCAACTTCATTGCGGGATTCAAAGTTTGGAGCTCTCGAGGTAGATAGATAGATATTTAGGTTTATTAGAAACAATTAAATGGCAGCCAGCAGGCTGAATTGCATAATTATTTACAATATGTTATTAAAAAAGATAAAAATTATGATAAGATCTATTTACAATTTTATTGGTCACGTATACTACTATTAAAGATCTCCTGTTTAAACCTATGTAGTATTTGTAATAAAATGCATGTAGCTTACCTTTGTGTATCTGGTTTGATTTTTTTCAGATTTGTAAACTGAATTTGGTACTATAAGTAATATTATTATTGATTGTATGCTGTCAGCAACGTCCCTTGTCGTCAGTAAGAAAGTCACACCTGCTGACCTTATTAAAATGAAGCAAATGGCATGATTGACATGTTTTGCAAGGTACTATCATGTCTGTTTATATGGTAAATGTATTTCTTTTAGGAAATTTCTTTTTTGGTTAACACATTTTTTTTGTCTTGTGTATTTTCTGATGTAAAAAAACATCTTTCAGGAGGATAAAGGTTACCTCTTGAGTTCAGAAGAATAATATTAGCTAAAGACAACAGATTTGCTGGACTTTATTACACCAGAAAGGATAGAATGATGTCATTCACTCACAAGTTTTAGAATGCAGTGTGTGAACACAATCACAAAACGATGAAGGAACACATTACAGCGTTCCAGCCATTACACAAAAATTGAGTGTTTCCTCTCGCCGGGCAAAAACTCTATCATATAAGCCTATCTCTTGTATGTTTTGTTGCATAACTGATTATTTCATGAATTCCAGGTTCACAATGTTTTGCTGTTTTGTTGAAAGCGTATGAGCTTTTTCTTGTCTTGTCTTGTCTTGGCTTGTCTTCAGCTGGACTGGTCGAAGGTAGGTTTATGTATATTATAGATTAAACTTTTTTTCTGATAGGTTTTTCAAGATGAATCCAGAATTTGTATTCTTGTATAGATGTTTTATTTGAGGGAAAGCCTTCCAACTTCATTTCGGGATACAACGTTTGAAGCTCTCCTGTTTAAACCTATGTAGTATTTGTAGTGGCTCACAGGCTAGCAGGAAATTGGGAAAAAATACATGTAGCTTACCTTCGTGTATCCGGTTTGATTTTTTCAGATTTGTAAACTGAATTTGGAACTATAAGTAATATTATTATTGATTGTATGCTGTCAGCAACGTCCCTTGTCATCAGTAAGAAAGTCACACCAGATGACTTTATTAAAGGGAAGCAAATGGCATGATTGACATGTTTTGCAAGGTACTATTATGTCTGTTTATTTGGTAAATGTATTTCTTTTAGGAATTTCTTTTTTGGTCAACACAATTTATCTTGTCTTGTGTATTTTTGTCTGGTGTATTTTTGTCTTGTGTATTTTCAAGTTACCTCTTGAGTTCAGAAGAATAATATTAGCTAAAGACAACAGATTTGCTGGACTTTATTACACCAGAAAGGATAGAATGATGTCATTCACTCACAAGTTTTAGAATGCAGTGTGTGAACACAATCACAAAACGATGAAGGAACACATTACAGCGTTCCAGCCATTACACAAAAATTGAGTGTTTCCTCTCGCCGGGCAAAAACTCTATCATATAAGCCTATCTCTTGTATGTTTTGTTGCATAACTGATTATTTCATGAATTCCAGGTTCACAATGTTTTGCTGTTTTGTTGAAAGCGTATGAGCTTTTTCTTGTCTTGTCTTGTCTTGGCTTGTCTTCAGCTGGACTGGTCGAAGGTAGGTTTATGTATATTATAGATTAAACTTTTTTTCTGATAGGTTTTTCAAGATGAATCCAGAATTTGTATTCTTGTATAGATGTTTTATTTGAGGGAAAGCCTTCCAACTTCATTTCGGGATACAACGTTTGAAGCTCTCCTGTTTAAACCTATGTAGTATTTGTAGTGGCTCACAGGCTAGCAGGAAATTGGGAAAAAATACATGTAGCTTACCTTCGTGTATCCGGTTTGATTTTTTCAGATTTGTAAACTGAATTTGGAACTATAAGTAATATTATTATTGATTGTATGCTGTCAGCAACGTCCCTTGTCATCAGTAAGAAAGTCACACCAGATGACTTTATTAAAGGGAAGCAAATGGCATGATTGACATGTTTTGCAAGGTACTATTATGTCTGTTTATTTGGTAAATGTATTTCTTTTAGGAATTTCTTTTTTGGTCAACACAATTTATTTTGTCTTGTGTATTTTTCTCTGGTGTATTTTTGTCTTGTGTATTTTCAAGTTACCTCTTGAGTTCAGAAGAATAATATTAGCTAAAGACAACAGATTTGCTGCATTTTATTACACCAGAAAGGATAGAATGACGTCATTCACTCGCGTGTTTTAGAATGCAGTGTGTGAACACATAATCACAAAGCGATGAAGGAACACATTACAGTATTCCAGCCGTTACACAAAAATTGAGTGTTTCCTGTCGCCGGGCAAAAACTCTATCATATAAGCGTATCTCTTGTATGTTTTGTTGCATAACTGATTATTTTATGAATTGCAGGTTCACAATGTTTTGCTGTTTTGTTGAAAGCGGATGAGCTTTTTGTTGACTTGTCCTGTCTTGTCTTCTCTTGTCTTCAGCTGGACTGGTCGAACGTAAGTTTATGTACATTACAGATGGAATTTTATTGCTTTTATTTTCGTATAGTCACTCAGGTATATTAAGGACTGGGTCTACCAGTATCCGATCCAGAACGTAAAAATGGAGCGCTAAACAGTGAAAGATTTCTTTTCTAGAGCCAAAAACAAGCCGCGTTTTGAAGCTAACCAGTTCCGCAGCTCGCTAACTCTTTCCGCTCAGTGAAACAAGTGCTCAGTTGTGCCTGCCAACGCGCAACGCGTTTAAGCTGACGTTTTGTTTCTCGACTGAACTAACACAAGCGGGCCTTTATTTTGCCGCGGTAAAAAGGCACCTTATTCAGCGAGACAAAAAACTCTGTTCTGCAGCTCAGTCAAACAAGCTCTTGTGCGTGCGTGGCACAAGAGACAGGGCCCGGCAACGGTTTGAGAGCTGACGTTTCTCTGACCAAGCGAGCCTTTTGGAGCGCTAAACAGTGAAAGATTTCTTTTCTAGAGCCAAAAACAAGCCGCGTTTTGAAGCTAACCAGTTCCGCAGCTCGCTAACTCTTTCCGCTCAGTGAAACAAGTGCTCAGTTGTGCCTGCCAACGCGCAACGCGTTTAAGCTGACGTTTTGTTTCTCGACTGAACTAACACAAGCGGGCCTTTATTTTGCCGCGGTAAAAAGGCACCTTATTCAGCGAGACAAAAAACTCTGTTCTGCAGCTCAGTCAAACAAGCTCTTGTGCGTGCCTGGCACCAGAGACAGGCCCAAAACGGTTTGAAGCTGACGTTTCTCTGAACAAGCGGGCCTTTTGGAGCGCTAAACAGTGAAAGATTTCTTTTCTAGAGCCAAAAACAAGCCGCGTTTTGAAGCTAACCAGTTCCGCAGCTCGCTAACTCTTTCCGCTCAGTGAAACAAGTGCTCAGTTGTGCCTGCCAACGCGCAACGCGTTTAAGCTGACGTTTTGTTTCTCGACTGAACTAACACAAGCGGGCCTTTATTTTGCCGCGGTAAAAAGGCACCTTATTCAGCGAGACAAAAAACTCTGTTCTGCAGCTCAGTCAAACAAGCTCTTGTGCGTGCCTGGCACCAGAGACAGGCCCAAAACGGTTTGAAGCTGACGTTTCTCTGAACAAGCGGGCCTTTTGGAGCGCTAAACAGTGAAAGATTTCTTTTCTAGAGCCAAAAACAAGCCGCGTTTTGAAGCTAACCAGTTCCGCAGCTCGCTAACTCTTTCCGCTCAGTGAAACAAGTGCTCAGTTGTGGCTGCCAACGCGCAACGCGTTTAAGCTGACGTTTTGTTTCTCGACTGAACTAACACAAGCGGGCCTTTATT
This sequence comes from Siderastrea radians, assembly GCA_964017195.1. Lineage (NCBI taxonomy): Eukaryota > Metazoa > Cnidaria > Anthozoa > Scleractinia > Rhizangiidae > Siderastrea > Siderastrea radians. Next base: position 64,181 of record CAXHKT010000291.1, on the reverse strand, counting down.
TTGCCGCGGTAAAAAGGCACCTTATTCAGCGAGACAAAAAACTCTGTTCTGCAGCTCAGTCAAACAAGCTCTTGTGCGTGCCTGGCACCAGAGACAGGCCCAAAACGGTTTGAAGCTGACGTTTCTCTGAACAAGCGGGCCTTTTGGAGCGCTAAACAGTGAAAGATTTCTTTTCTAGAGCCAAAAACAAGCCGCGTTTTGAAGCTAACCAGTTCCGCAGCTCGCTAACTCTTTCCGCTCAGTGAAACAAGTGCTCAGTTGTGGCTGCCAACGCGCAACGCGTTTAAGCTGACGTTTTGTTTCTCGACTGAACTAACACAAGCGGGCCTTTATTTTGCCGCGGTAAAAAGGCACCTTATTCAGCGAGACAAAAAACTCTGTTCTGCAGCTCAGTCAAACAAGCTCTTGTGCGTGCCTGGCACCAGAGACAGGCCCAAAACGGTTTGAAGCTGACGTTTCTCTGAACAAGCGGGCCTTTTGGAGCGCTAAACAGTGAAAGATTTCTTTTCTAGAGCCAAAAACAAGCCGCGTTTTGAAGCTAACCAGTTCCGCAGCTCGCTAACTCTTTCCGCTCAGTGAAACAAGTGCTCAGTTGTGGCTGCCAACGCGCAACGCGTTTAAGCTGACGTTTTGTTTCTCGACTGAACTAACACAAGCGGGCCTTTATTTTGCCGCGGTAAAAAGGCACCTTATTCAGCGAGACAAAAAACTCTGTTCTGCAGCTCAGTCAAACAAGCTCTTGTGCGTGCCTGGCACCAGAGACAGGCCCAAAACGGTTTGAAGCTGACGTTTCTCTGAACAAGCGGGCCTTTTGGAGCGCTAAACAGTGAAAGATTTCTTTTCTAGAGCCAAAAACAAGCCGCGTTTTGAAGCTAACCAGTTCCGCAGCTCGCTAACTCTTTCCGCTCAGTGAAACAAGTGCTCAGTTGTGCCTGCCAACGCGCAACGCGTTTAAGCTGACGTTTTGTTTCTCGACTGAACTAACACAAGCGGGCCTTTATTTTGCCGCGGTAAAAAGGCACCTTATTCAGCGAGACAAAAAACTCTGTTCTGCAGCTCAGTCAAACAAGCTCTTGTGCGTGCCTGGCACCAGAGACAGGCCCAAAACGGTTTGAAGCTGACGTTTCTCTGAACAAGCGGGCCTTTTGGAGCGCTAAACAGTGAAAGATTTCTTTTCTAGAGCCAAAAACAAGCCGCGTTTTGAAGCTAACCAGTTCCGCAGCTCGCTAACTCTTTCCGCTCAGTGAAACAAGTGCTCAGTTGTGGCTGCCAACGCGCAACGCGTTTAAGCTGACGTTTTGTTTCTCGACTGAACTAACACAAGCGGGCCTTTATTTTGCCGCGGTAAAAAGGCACCTTATTCAGCGAGACAAAAAACTCTGTTCTGCAGCTCAGTCAAACAAGCTCTTGTGCGTGCCTGGCACCAGAGACAGGCCCAAAACGGTTTGAAGCTGACGTTTCTCTGAACAAGCGGGCCTTTTGGAGCGCTAAACAGTGAAAGATTTCTTTTCTAGAGCCAAAAACAAGCCGCGTTTTGAAGCTAACCAGTTCCGCAGCTCGCTAACTCTTTCCGCTCAGTGAAACAAGTGCTCAGTTGTGGCTGCCAACGCGCAACGCGTTTAAGCTGACGTTTTGTTTCTCGACTGAACTAACACAAGCGGGCCTTTATTTTGCCGCGGTAAAAAGGCACCTTATTCAGCGAGACAAAAAACTCTGTTCTGCAGCTCAGTCAAACAAGCTCTTGTGCGTGCCTGGCACCAGAGACAGGCCCAAAACGGTTTGAAGCTGACGTTTCTCTGAACAAGCGGGCCTTTTGGAGCGCTAAACAGTGAAAGATTTCTTTTCTAGAGCCAAAAACAAGCCGCGTTTTGAAGCTAACCAGTTCCGCAGCTCGCTAACTCTTTCCGCTCAGTGAAACAAGTGCTCAGTTGTGCCTGCCAACGCGCAACGCGTTTAAGCTGACGTTTTGTTTCTCGACTGAACTAACACAAGCGGGCCTTTATTTTGCCGCGGTAAAAAGGCACCTTATTCAGCGAGACAAAAAACTCTGTTCTGCAGCTCAGTCAAACAAGCTCTTGTGCGTGCCTGGCACCAGAGACAGGCCCAAAACGGTTTGAAGCTGACGTTTCTCTGAACAAGCGGGCCTTTTGGAGCGCTAAACAGTGAAAGATTTCTTTTCTAGAGCCAAAAACAAGCCGCGTTTTGAAGCTAACCAGTTCCGCAGCTCGCTAACTCTTTCCGCTCAGTGAAACAAGTGCTCAGTTGTGGCTGCCAACGCGCAACGCGTTTAAGCTGACGTTTTGTTTCTCGACTGAACTAACACAAGCGGGCCTTTATTTTGCCGCGGTAAAAAGGCACCTTATTCAGCGAGACAAAAAACTCTGTTCTGCAGCTCAGTCAAACAAGCTCTTGTGCGTGCCTGGCACCAGAGACAGGCCCAAAACGGTTTGAAGCTGACGTTTCTCTGAACAAGCGGGCCTTTTGGAGCGCTAAACAGTGAAAGATTTCTTTTCTAGAGCCAAAAACAAGCCGCGTTTTGAAGCTAACCAGTTCCGCAGCTCGCTAACTCTTTCCGCTCAGTGAAACAAGTGCTCAGTTGTGGCTGCCAACGCGCAACGCGTTTAAGCTGACGTTTTGTTTCTCGACTGAACTAACACAAGCGGGCCTTTATTTTGCCGCGGTAAAAAGGCACCTTATTCAGCGAGACAAAAAACTCTGTTCTGCAGCTCAGTCAAACAAGCTCTTGTGCGTGCCTGGCACCAGAGACAGGCCCAAAACGGTTTGAAGCTGACGTTTCTCTGAACAAGCGGGCCTTTTGGAGCGCTAAACAGTGAAAGATTTCTTTTCTAGAGCCAAAAACAAGCCGCGTTTTGAAGCTAACCAGTTCCGCAGCTCGCTAACTCTTTCCGCTCAGTGAAACAAGTGCTCAGTTGTGGCTGCCAACGCGCAACGCGTTTAAGCTGACGTTTTGTTTCTCGACTGAACTAACACAAGCGGGCCTTTATTTTGCCGCGGTAAAAAGGCACCTTATTCAGCGAGACAAAAAACTCTGTTCTGCAGCTCAGTCAAACAAGCTCTTGTGCGTGCCTGGCACCAGAGACAGGCCCAAAACGGTTTGAAGCTGACGTTTCTCTGAACAAGCGGGCCTTTTGGAGCGCTAAACAGTGAAAGATTTCTTTTCTAGAGCCAAAAACAAGCCGCGTTTTGAAGCTAACCAGTTCCGCAGCTCGCTAACTCTTTCCGCTCAGTGAAACAAGTGCTCAGTTGTGCCTGCCAACGCGCAACGCGTTTAAGCTGACGTTTTGTTTCTCGACTGAACTAACACAAGCGGGCCTTTATTTTGCCGCGGTAAAAAGGCACCTTATTCAGCGAGACAAAAAACTCTGTTCTGCAGCTCAGTCAAACAAGCTCTTGTGCGTGCCTGGCACCAGAGACAGGCCCAAAACGGTTTGAAGCTGACGTTTCTCTGAACAAGCGGGCCTTTTGGAGCGCTAAACAGTGAAAGATTTCTTTTCTAGAGCCAAAAACAAGCCGCGTTTTGAAGCTAACCAGTTCCGCAGCTCGCTAACTCTTTCCGCTCAGTGAAACAAGTGCTCAGTTGTGGCTGCCAACGCGCAACGCGTTTAAGCTGACGTTTTGTTTCTCGACTGAACTAACACAAGCGGGCCTTTATTTTGCCGCGGTAAAAAGGCACCTTATTCAGCGAGACAAAAAACTCTGTTCTGCAGCTCAGTCAAACAAGCTCTTGTGCGTGCCTGGCACCAGAGACAGGCCCAAAACGGTTTGAAGCTGACGTTTCTCTGAACAAGCGGGCCTTTTGGAGCGCTAAACAGTGAAAGATTTCTTTTCTAGAGCCAAAAACAAGCCGCGTTTTGAAGCTAACCAGTTCCGCAGCTCGCTAACTCTTTCCGCTCAGTGAAACAAGTGCTCAGTTGTGGCTGCCAACGCGCAACGCGTTTAAGCTGACGTTTTGTTTCTCGACTGAACTAACACAAGCGGGCCTTTATTTTGCCGCGGTAAAAAGGCACCTTATTCAGCGAGACAAAAAACTCTGTTCTGCAGCTCAGTCAAACAAGCTCTTGTGCGTGCCTGGCACCAGAGACAGGCCCAAAACGGTTTGAAGCTGACGTTTCTCTGAACAAGCGGGCCTTTTGGAGCGCTAAACAGTGAAAGATTTCTTTTCTAGAGCCAAAAACAAGCCGCGTTTTGAAGCTAACCAGTTCCGCAGCTCGCTAACTCTTTCCGCTCAGTGAAACAAGTGCTCAGTTGTGGCTGCCAACGCGCAACGCGTTTAAGCTGACGTTTTGTTTCTCGACTGAACTAACACAAGCGGGCCTTTATTTTGCCGCGGTAAAAAGGCACCTTATTCAGCGAGACAAAAAACTCTGTTCTGCAGCTCAGTCAAACAAGCTCTTGTGCGTGCCTGGCACCAGAGACAGGCCCAAAACGGTTTGAAGCTGACGTTTCTCTGAACAAGCGGGCCTTTTGGAGCGCTAAACAGTGAAAGATTTCTTTTCTAGAGCCAAAAACAAGCCGCGTTTTGAAGCTAACCAGTTCCGCAGCTCGCTAACTCTTTCCGCTCAGTGAAACAAGTGCTCAGTTGTGCCTGCCAACGCGCAACGCGTTTAAGCTGACGTTTTGTTTCTCGACTGAACTAACACAAGCGGGCCTTTATTTTGCCGCGGTAAAAAGGCACCTTATTCAGCGAGACAAAAAACTCTGTTCTGCAGCTCAGTCAAACAAGCTCTTGTGCGTGCCTGGCACCAGAGACAGGCCCAAAACGGTTTGAAGCTGACGTTTCTCTGAACAAGCGGGCCTTTTGGAGCGCTAAACAGTGAAAGATTTCTTTTCTAGAGCCAAAAACAAGCCGCGTTTTGAAGCTAACCAGTTCCGCAGCTCGCTAACTCTTTCCGCTCAGTGAAACAAGTGCTCAGTTGTGGCTGCCAACGCGCAACGCGTTTAAGCTGACGTTTTGTTTCTCGACTGAACTAACACAAGCGGGCCTTTATTTTGCCGCGGTAAAAAGGCACCTTATTCAGCGAGACAAAAAACTCTGTTCTGCAGCTCAGTCAAACAAGCTCTTGTGCGTGCCTGGCACCAGAGACAGGCCCAAAACGGTTTGAAGCTGACGTTTCTCTGAACAAGCGGGCCTTTTGGAGCGCTAAACAGTGAAAGATTTCTTTTCTAGAGCCAAAAACAAGCCGCGTTTTGAAGCTAACCAGTTCCGCAGCTCGCTAACTCTTTCCGCTCAGTGAAACAAGTGCTCAGTTGTGGCTGCCGACGCGCAACGCGTTTAAGCTGACGTTTTGTTTCTCGACTGAACTAACACAAGCGGGCCTTTATTTTGCCGCGGTAAAAAGGCACCTTATTCAGCGAGACAAAAAACTCTGTTCTGCAGCTCAGTCAAACAAGCTCTTGTGCGTGCCTGGCACCAGAGACAGGCCCAAAACGGTTTGAAGCTGACGTTTCTCTGAACAAGCGGGCCTTTTGGAGCGCTAAACAGTGAAAGATTTCTTTTCTAGAGCCAAAAACAAGCCGCGTTTTGAAGCTAACCAGTTCCGCAGCTCGCTAACTCTTTCCGCTCAGTGAAACAAGTGCTCAGTTGTGGCTGCCGACGCGCAACGCGTTTAAGCTGACGTTTTGTTTCTCGACTGAACTAACACAAGCGGGCCTTTATTTTGCCGCGGTAAAAAGGCACCTTATTCAGCGAGACAAAAAACTCTGTTCTGCAGCTCAGTCAAACAAGCTCTTGTGCGTGCCTGGCACCAGAGACAGGCCCAAAACGGTTTGAAGCTGACGTTTCTCTGAACAAGCGGGCCTTTTGGAGCGCTAAACAGTGAAAGATTTCTTTTCTAGAGCCAAAAACAAGCCGCGTTTTGAAGCTAACCAGTTCCGCAGCTCGCTAACTCTTTCCGCTCAGTGAAACAAGTGCTCAGTTGTGCCTGCCAACGCGCAACGCGTTTAAGCTGACGTTTTGTTTCTCGACTGAACTAACACAAGCGGGCCTTTATTTTGCCGCGGTAAAAAGGCACCTTATTCAGCGAGACAAAAAACTCTGTTCTGCAGCTCAGTCAAACAAGCTCTTGTGCGTGCCTGGCACCAGAGACAGGCCCAAAACGGTTTGAAGCTGACGTTTCTCTGAACAAGCGGGCCTTTTGGAGCGCTAAACAGTGAAAGATTTCTTTTCTAGAGCCAAAAACAAGCCGCGTTTTGAAGCTAACCAGTTCCGCAGCTCGCTAACTCTTTCCGCTCAGTGAAACAAGTGCTCAGTTGTGCCTGCCAACGCGCAACGCGTTTAAGCTGACGTTTTGTTTCTCGACTGAACTAACACAAGCGGGCCTTTATTTTGCCGCGGTAAAAAGGCACCTTATTCAGCGAGACAAAAAACTCTGTTCTGCAGCTCAGTCAAACAAGCTCTTGTGCGTGCCTGGCACCAGAGACAGGCCCAAAACGGTTTGAAGCTGACGTTTCTCTGAACAAGCGGGCCTTTTGGAGCGCTAAACAGTGAAAGATTTCTTTTCTAGAGCCAAAAACAAGCCGCGTTTTGAAGCTAACCAGTTCCGCAGCTCGCTAACTCTTTCCGCTCAGTGAAACAAGTGCTCAGTTGTGCCTGCCAACGCGCAACGCGTTTAAGCTGACGTTTTGTTTCTCGACTGAACTAACACAAGCGGGCCTTTATTTTGCCGCGGTAAAAAGGCACCTTATTCAGCGAGACAAAAAACTCTGTTCTGCAGCTCAGTCAAACAAGCTCTTGTGCGTGCCTGGCACCAGAGACAGGCCCAAAACGGTTTGAAGCTGACGTTTCTCTGAACAAGCGGGCCTTTTGGAGCGCTAAACAGTGAAAGATTTCTTTTCTAGAGCCAAAAACAAGCCGCGTTTTGAAGCTAACCAGTTCCGCAGCTCGCTAACTCTTTCCGCTCAGTGAAACAAGTGCTCAGTTGTGCCTGCCAACGCGCAACGCGTTTAAGCTGACGTTTTGTTTCTCGACTGAACTAACACAAGCGGGCCTTTATTTTGCCGCGGTAAAAAGGCACCTTATTCAGCGAGACAAAAAACTCTGTTCTGCAGCTCAGTCAAACAAGCTCTTGTGCGTGCCTGGCACCAGAGACAGGCCCAAAACGGTTTGAAGCTGACGTTTCTCTGAACAAGCGGGCCTTTTGGAGCGCTAAACAGTGAAAGATTTCTTTTCTAGAGCCAAAAACAAGCCGCGTTTTGAAGCTAACCAGTTCCGCAGCTCGCTAACTCTTTCCGCTCAGTGAAACAAGTGCTCAGTTGTGCCTGCCGACGCGCAACGCGTTTAAGCTGACGTTTTGTTTCTCGACTGAACTAACACAAGCGGGCCTTTATTTTGCCGCGGTAAAAAGGCACCTTATTCAGCGAGACAAAAAACTCTGTTCTGCAGCTCAGTCAAACAAGCTCTTGTGCGTGCCTGGCACCAGAGACAGGCCCAAAACGGTTTGAAGCTGACGTTTCTCTGAACAAGCGGGCCTTTTGGAGCGCTAAACAGTGAAAGATTTCTTTTCTAGAGCCAAAAACAAGCCGCGTTTTGAAGCTAACCAGTTCCGCAGCTCGCTAACTCTTTCCGCTCAGTGAAACAAGTGCTCAGTTGTGCCTGCCAACGCGCAACGCGTTTAAGCTGACGTTTTGTTTCTCGACTGAACTAACACAAGCGGGCCTTTATTTTGCCGCGGTAAAAAGGCACCTTATTCAGCGAGACAAAAAACTCTGTTCTGCAGCTCAGTCAAACAAGCTCTTGTGCGTGCCTGGCACCAGAGACAGGCCCAAAACGGTTTGAAGCTGACGTTTCTCTGAACAAGCGGGCCTTTTGGAGCGCTAAACAGTGAAAGATTTCTTTTCTAGAGCCAAAAACAAGCCGCGTTTTGAAGCTAACCAGTTCCGCAGCTCGCTAACTCTTTCCGCTCAGTGAAACAAGTGCTCAGTTGTGGCTGCCAACGCGCAACGCGTTTAAGCTGACGTTTTGTTTCTCGACTGAACTAACACAAGCGGGCCTTTATTTTGCCGCGGTAAAAAGGCACCTTATTCAGCGAGACAAAAAACTCTGTTCTGCAGCTCAGTCAAACAAGCTCTTGTGCGTGCCTGGCACCAGAGACAGGCCCAAAACGGTTTGAAGCTGACGTTTCTCTGAACAAGCGGGCCTTTTGGAGCGCTAAACAGTGAAAGATTTCTTTTCTAGAGCCAAAAACAAGCCGCGTTTTGAAGCTAACCAGTTCCGCAGCTCGCTAACTCTTTCCGCTCAGTGAAACAAGTGCTCAGTTGTGGCTGCCAACGCGCAACGCGTTTAAGCTGACGTTTTGTTTCTCGACTGAACTAACACAAGCGGGCCTTTATTTTGCCGCGGTAAAAAGGCACCTTATTCAGCGAGACAAAAAACTCTGTTCTGCAGCTCAGTCAAACAAGCTCTTGTGCGTGCCTGGCACCAGAGACAGGCCCAAAACGGTTTGAAGCTGACGTTTCTCTGAACAAGCGGGCCTTTTGGAGCGCTAAACAGTGAAAGATTTCTTTTCTAGAGCCAAAAACAAGCCGCGTTTTGAAGCTAACCAGTTCCGCAGCTCGCTAACTCTTTCCGCTCAGTGAAACAAGTGCTCAGTTGTGGCTGCCGACGCGCAACGCGTTTAAGCTGACGTTTTGTTTCTCGACTGAACTAACACAAGCGGGCCTTTATTTTGCCGCGGTAAAAAGGCACCTTATTCAGCGAGACAAAAAACTCTGTTCTGCAGCTCAGTCAAACAAGCTCTTGTGCGTGCCTGGCACCAGAGACAGGCCCAAAACGGTTTGAAGCTGACGTTTCTCTGAACAAGCGGGCCTTTTGGAGCGCTAAACAGTGAAAGATTTCTTTTCTAGAGCCAAAAACAAGCCGCGTTTTGAAGCTAACCAGTTCCGCAGCTCGCTAACTCTTTCCGCTCAGTGAAACAAGTGCTCAGTTGTGCCTGCCAACGCGCAACGCGTTTAAGCTGACGTTTTGTTTCTCGACTGAACTAACACAAGCGGGCCTTTATTTTGCCGCGGTAAAAAGGCACCTTATTCAGCGAGACAAAAAACTCTGTTCTGCAGCTCAGTCAAACAAGCTCTTGTGCGTGCCTGGCACCAGAGACAGGCCCAAAACGGTTTGAAGCTGACGTTTCTCTGAACAAGCGGGCCTTTTGGAGCGCTAAACAGTGAAAGATTTCTTTTCTAGAGCCAAAAACAAGCCGCGTTTTGAAGCTAACCAGTTCCGCAGCTCGCTAACTCTTTCCGCTCAGTGAAACAAGTGCTCAGTTGTGCCTGCCAACGCGCAACGCGTTTAAGCTGACGTTTTGTTTCTCGACTGAACTAACACAAGCGGGCCTTTATTTTGCCGCGGTAAAAAGGCACCTTATTCAGCGAGACAAAAAACTCTGTTCTGCAGCTCAGTCAAACAAGCTCTTGTGCGTGCCTGGCACCAGAGACAGGCCCAAAACGGTTTGAAGCTGACGTTTCTCTGAACAAGCGGGCCTTTTGGAGCGCTAAACAGTGAAAGATTTCTTTTCTAGAGCCAAAAACAAGCCGCGTTTTGAAGCTAACCAGTTCCGCAGCTCGCTAACTCTTTCCGCTCAGTGAAACAAGTGCTCAGTTGTGCCTGCCAACGCGCAACGCGTTTAAGCTGACGTTTTGTTTCTCGACTGAACTAACACAAGCGGGCCTTTATTTTGCCGCGGTAAAAAGGCACCTTATTCAGCGAGACAAAAAACTCTGTTCTGCAGCTCAGTCAAACAAGCTCTTGTGCGTGCCTGGCACCAGAGACAGGCCCAAAACGGTTTGAAGCTGACGTTTCTCTGAACAAGCTGGCCTTTTGGAGCGCTAAACAGTGAAAGATTTCTTTTCTAGAGCCAAAAACAAGCCGCGTTTTGAAGCTAACCAGTTCCGCAGCTCGCTAACTCTTTCCGCTCAGTGAAACAAGTGCTCAGTTGTGGCTGCCAACGCGCAACGCGTTTAAGCTGACGTTTTGTTTCTCGACTGAACTAACACAAGCGGGCCTTTATTTTGCCGCGGTAAAAAGGCACCTTATTCAGCGAGACAAAAAACTCTGTTCTGCAGCTCAGTCAAACAAGCTCTTGTGCGTGCCTGGCACCAGAGACAGGCCCAAAACGGTTTGAAGCTGACGTTTCTCTGAACAAGCGGGCCTTTTGGAGCGCTAAACAGTGAAAGATTTCTTTTCTAGAGCCAAAAACAAGCCGCGTTTTGAAGCTAACCAGTTCCGCAGCTCGCTAACTCTTTCCGCTCAGTGAAACAAGTGCTCAGTTGTGCCTGCCAACGCGCAACGCGTTTAAGCTGACGTTTTGTTTCTCGACTGAACTAACACAAGCGGGCCTTTATTTTGCCGCGGTAAAAAGGCACCTTATTCAGCGAGACAAAAAACTCTGTTCTGCAGCTCAGTCAAACAAGCTCTTGTGCGTGCCTGGCACCAGAGACAGGCCCAAAACGGTTTGAAGCTGACGTTTCTCTGAACAAGCGGGCCTTTTGGAGCGCTAAACAGTGAAAGATTTCTTTTCTAGAGCCAAAAACAAGCCGCGTTTTGAAGCTAACCAGTTCCGCAGCTCGCTAACTCTTTCCGCTCAGTGAAACAAGTGCTCAGTTGTGCCTGCCAACGCGCAACGCGTTTAAGCTGACGTTTTGTTTCTCGACTGAACTAACACAAGCGGGCCTTTATTTTGCCGCGGTAAAAAGGCACCTTATTCAGCGAGACAAAAAACTCTGTTCTGCAGCTCAGTCAAACAAGCTCTTGTGCGTGCCTGGCACCAGAGACAGGCCCAAAACGGTTTGAAGCTGACGTTTCTCTGAACAAGCGGGCCTTTTGGAGCGCTAAACAGTGAAAGATTTCTTTTCTAGAGCCAAAAACAAGCCGCGTTTTGAAGCTAACCAGTTCCGCAGCTCGCTAACTCTTTCCGCTCAGTGAAACAAGTGCTCAGTTGTGGCTGCCAACGCGCAACGCGTTTAAGCTGACGTTTTGTTTCTCGACTGAACTAACACAAGCGGGCCTTTATTTTGCCGCGGTAAAAAGGCACCTTATTCAGCGAGACAAAAAACTCTGTTCTGCAGCTCAGTCAAACAAGCTCTTGTGCGTGCCTGGCACCAGAGACAGGCCCAAAACGGTTTGAAGCTGACGTTTCTCTGAACAAGCGGGCCTTTTGGAGCGCTAAACAGTGAAAGATTTCTTTTCTAGAGCCAAAAACAAGCCGCGTTTTGAAGCTAACCAGTTCCGCAGCTCGCTAACTCTTTCCGCTCAGTGAAACAAGTGCTCAGTTGTGCCTGCCAACGCGCAACGCGTTTAAGCTGACGTTTTGTTTCTCGACTGAACTAACACAAGCGGGCCTTTATTTTGCCGCGGTAAAAAGGCACCTTATTCAGCGAGACAAAAAACTCTGTTCTGCAGCTCAGTCAAACAAGCTCTTGTGCGTGCCTGGCACCAGAGACAGGCCCAAAACGGTTTGAAGCTGACGTTTCTCTGAACAAGCGGGCCTTTTGGAGCGCTAAACAGTGAAAGATTTCTTTTCTAGAGCCAAAAACAAGCCGCGTTTTGAAGCTAACCAGTTCCGCAGCTCGCTAACTCTTTCCGCTCAGTGAAACAAGTGCTCAGTTGTGCCTGCCAACGCGCAACGCGTTTAAGCTGACGTTTTGTTTCTCGACTGAACTAACACAAGCGGGCCTTTATTTTGCCGCGGTAAAAAGGCACCTTATTCAGCGAGACAAAAAACTCTGTTCTGCAGCTCAGTCAAACAAGCTCTTGTGCGTGCCTGGCACCAGAGACAGGCCCAAAACGGTTTGAAGCTGACGTTTCTCTGAACAAGCGGGCCTTTTGGAGCGCTAAACAGTGAAAGATTTCTTTTCTAGAGCCAAAAACAAGCCGCGTTTTGAAGCTAACCAGTTCCGCAGCTCGCTACCTCTTTCCGCTCAGTGAAACAAGTGCTCAGTTGTGCCTGCCAACGCGCAACGCGTTTAAGCTGACGTTTTGTTTCTCGACTGAACTAACACAAGCGGGCCTTTATTTTGCCGCGGTAAAAAGGCACCTTATTCAGCGAGACAAAAAACTCTGTTCTGCAGCTCAGTCAAACAAGCTCTTGTGCGTGCCTGGCACCAGAGACAGGCCCAAAACGGTTTGAAGCTGACGTTTCTCTGAACAAGCGGGCCTTTTGGAGCGCTAAACAGTGAAAGATTTCTTTTCTAGAGCCAAAAACAAGCCGCGTTTTGAAGCTAACCAGTTCCGCAGCTCGCTAACTCTTTCCGCTCAGTGAAACAAGTGCTCAGTTGTGCCTGCCAACGCGCAACGCGTTTAAGCTGACGTTTTGTTTCTCGACTGAACTAACACAAGCGGGCCTTTATTTTGCCGCGGTAAAAAGGCACCTTATTCAGCGAGACAAAAAACTCTGTTCTGCAGCTCAGTCAAACAAGCTCTTGTGCGTGCCTGGCACCAGAGACAGGCCCAAAACGGTTTGAAGCTGACGTTTCTCTGAACAAGCGGGCCTTTTGGAGCGCTAAACAGTGAAAGATTTCTTTTCTAGAGCCAAAAACAAGCCGCGTTTTGAAGAGTTCCGCAGCTCGCTAACTCTTTCCGCTCAGTGAAACAAGTGCTCAGTTGTGCCTGCCAACGCGCAACGCGTTTAAGCTGACGTTTTGTTTCTCGACTGAACTAACACAAGCGGGCCTTTATTTTGCCGCGGTAAAAAGGCACCTTATTCAGCGAGACAAAAAACTCTGTTCTGCAGCTCAGTCAAACAAGCTCTTGTGCGTGCCTGGCACCAGAGACAGGCCCAAAACGGTTTGAAGCTGACGTTTCTCTGAACAAGCGGGCCTTTTGGAGCGCTAAACAGTGAAAGATTTCTTTTCTAGAGCCAAAAACAAGCCGCGTTTTGAAGCTAACCAGTTCCGCAGCTCGCTAACTCTTTCCGCTCAGTGAAACAAGTGCTCAGTTGTGCCTGCCAACGCGCAACGCGTTTAAGCTGACGTTTTGTTTCTCGACTGAACTAACACAAGCGGGCCTTTATTTTGCCGCGGTAAAAAGGCACCTTATTCAGCGAGACAAAAAACTCTGTTCTGCAGCTCAGTCAAACAAGCTCTTGTGCGTGCCTGGCACCAGAGACAGGCCCAAAACGGTTTGAAGCTGACGTTTCTCTGAACAAGCGGGCCTTTTGGAGCGCTAAACAGTGAAAGATTTCTTTTCTAGAGCCAAAAACAAGCCGCGTTTTGAAGCTAACCAGTTCCGCAGCTCGCTAACTCTTTCCGCTCAGTGAAACAAGTGCTCAGTTGTGCCTGCCAACGCGCAACGCGTTTAAGCTGACGTTTTGTTTCTCGACTGAACTAACACAAGCGGGCCTTTATTTTGCCGCGGTAAAAAGGCACCTTATTCAGCGAGACAAAAAACTCTGTTCTGCAGCTCAGTCAAACAAGCTCTTGTGCGTGCCTGGCACCAGAGACAGGCCCAAAACGGTTTGAAGCTGACGTTTCTCTGAACAAGCGGGCCTTTTGGAGCGCTAAACAGTGAAAGATTTCTTTTCTAGAGCCAAAAACAAGCCGCGTTTTGAAGCTAACCAGTTCCGCAGCTCGCTAACTCTTTCCGCTCAGTGAAACAAGTGCTCAGTTGTGGCTGCCAACGCGCAACGCGTTTAAGCTGACGTTTTGTTTCTCGACTGAACTAACACAAGCGGGCCTTTATTTTGCCGCGGTAAAAAGGCACCTTATTCAGCGAGACAAAAAACTCTGTTCTGCAGCTCAGTCAAACAAGCTCTTGTGCGTGCCTGGCACCAGAGACAGGCCCAAAACGGTTTGAAGCTGACGTTTCTCTGAACAAGCGGGCCTTTTGGAGCGCTAAACAGTGAAAGATTTCTTTTCTAGAGCCAAAAACAAGCCGCGTTTTGAAGCTAACCAGTTCGGCAGCTCGCTAACTCTTTCCGCTCAGTGAAACAAGTGCTCAGTTGTGCCTGCCAACGCGCAACGCGTTTAAGCTGACGTTTTGTTTCTCGACTGAACTAACACAAGCGGGCCTTTATTTTGCCGCGGTAAAAAGGCACCTTATTCAGCGAGACAAAAAACTCTGTTCTGCAGCTCAGTCAAACAAGCTCTTGTGCGTGCCTGGCACCAGAGACAGGCCCAAAACGGTTTGAAGCTGACGTTTCTCTGAACAAGCGGGCCTTTTGGAGCGCTAAACAGTGAAAGATTTCTTTTCTAGAGCCAAAAACAAGCCGCGTTTTGAAGCTAACCAGTTCCGCAGCTCGCTAACTCTTTCCGCTCAGTGAAACAAGTGCTCAGTTGTGCCTGCCAACGCGCAACGCGTTTAAGCTGACGTTTTGTTTCTCGACTGAACTAACACAAGCGGGCCTTTATTTTGCCGCGGTAAAAAGGCACCTTATTCAGCGAGACAAAAAACTCTGTTCTGCAGCTCAGTCAAACAAGCTCTTGTGCGTGCCTGGCACCAGAGACAGGCCCAAAACGGTTTGAAGCTGACGTTTCTCTGAACAAGCGGGCCTTTTGGAGCGCTAAACAGTGAAAGATTTCTTTTCTAGAGCCAAAAACAAGCCGCGTTTTGAAGCTAACCAGTTCCGCAGCTCGCTAACTCTTTCCGCTCAGTGAAACAAGTGCTCAGTTGTGCCTGCCAACGCGCAACGCGTTTAAGCTGACGTTTTGTTTCTCGACTGAACTAACACAAGCGGGCCTTTATTTTGCCGCGGTAAAAAGGCACCTTATTCAGCGAGACAAAAAACTCTGTTCTGCAGCTCAGTCAAACAAGCTCTTGTGCGTGCCTGGCACCAGAGACAGGCCCAAAACGGTTTGAAGCTGACGTTTCTCTGAACAAGCGGGCCTTTTGGAGCGCTAAACAGTGAAAGATTTCTTTTCTAGAGCCAAAAACAAGCCGCGTTTTGAAGCTAACCAGTTCCGCAGCTCGCTAACTCTTTCCGCTCAGTGAAACAAGTGCTCAGTTGTGCCTGCCAACGCGCAACGCGTTTAAGCTGACGTTTTGTTTCTCGACTGAACTAACACAAGCGGGCCTTTATTTTGCCGCGGTAAAAAGGCACCTTATTCAGCGAGACAAAAAACTCTGTTCTGCAGCTCAGTCAAACAAGCTCTTGTGCGTGCCTGGCACCAGAGACAGGCCCAAAACGGTTTGAAGCTGACGTTTCTCTGAACAAGCGGGCCTTTTGGAGCGCTAAACAGTGAAAGATTTCTTTTCTAGAGCCAAAAACAAGCCGCGTTTTGAAGCTAACCAGTTCCGCAGCTCGCTAACTCTTTCCGCTCAGTGAAACAAGTGCTCAGTTGTGCCTGCCAACGCGCAACGCGTTTAAGCTGACGTTTTGTTTCTCGACTGAACTAACACAAGCGGGCCTTTATTTTGCCGCGGTAAAAAGGCACCTTATTCAGCGAGACAAAAAACTCTGTTCTGCAGCTCAGTCAAACAAGCTCTTGTGCGTGCCTGGCACCAGAGACAGGCCCAAAACGGTTTGAAGCTGACGTTTCTCTGAACAAGCGGGCCTTTTGGAGCGCTAAACAGTGAAAGATTTCTTTTCTAGAGCCAAAAACAAGCCGCGTTTTGAAGCTAACCAGTTCCGCAGCTCGCTAACTCTTTCCGCTCAGTGAAACAAGTGCTCAGTTGTGCCTGCCAACGCGCAACGCGTTTAAGCTGACGTTTTGTTTCTCGACTGAACTAACACAAGCGGGCCTTTATTTTGCCGCGGTAAAAAGGCACCTTATTCAGCGAGACAAAAAACTCTGTTCTGCAGCTCAGTCAAACAAGCTCTTGTGCGTGCCTGGCACCAGAGACAGGCCCAAAACGGTTTGAAGCTGACGTTTCTCTGAACAAGCGGGCCTTTTGGAGCGCTAAACAGTGAAAGATTTCTTTTCTAGAGCCAAAAACAAGCCGCGTTTTGAAGCTAACCAGTTCCGCAGCTCGCTAACTCTTTCCGCTCAGTGAAACAAGTGCTCAGTTGTGGCTGCCAACGCGCAACGCGTTTAAGCTGACGTTTTGTTTCTCGACTGAACTAACACAAGCGGGCCTTTATTTTGCCGCGGTAAAAAGGCACCTTATTCAGCGAGACAAAAAACTCTGTTCTGCAGCTCAGTCAAACAAGCTCTTGTGCGTGCCTGGCACCAGAGACAGGCCCAAAACGGTTTGAAGCTGACGTTTCTCTGAACAAGCGGGCCTTTTGGAGCGCTAAACAGTGAAAGATTTCTTTTCTAGAGCCAAAAACAAGCCGCGTTTTGAAGCTAACCAGTTCCGCAGCTCGCTAACTCTTTCCGCTCAGTGAAACAAGTGCTCAGTTGTGGCTGCCGACGCGCAACGCGTTTAAGCTGACGTTTTGTTTCTCGACTGAACTAACACAAGCGGGCCTTTATTTTGCCGCGGTAAAAAGGCACCTTATTCAGCGAGACAAAAAACTCTGTTCTGCAGCTCAGTCAAACAAGCTCTTGTGCGTGCCTGGCACCAGAGACAGGCCCAAAACGGTTTGAAGCTGACGTTTCTCTGAACAAGCGGGCCTTTTGGAGCGCTAAACAGTGAAAGATTTCTTTTCTAGAGCCAAAAACAAGCCGCGTTTTGAAGCTAACCAGTTCCGCAGCTCGCTAACTCTTTCCGCTCAGTGAAACAAGTGCTCAGTTGTGCCTGCCGACGCGCAACGCGTTTAAGCTGACGTTTTGTTTCTCGACTGAACTAACACAAGCGGGCCTTTATTTTGCCGCGGTAAAAAGGCACCTTATTCAGCGAGACAAAAAACTCTGTTCTGCAGCTCAGTCAAACAAGCTCTTGTGCGTGCCTGGCACCAGAGACAGGCCCAAAACGGTTTGAAGCTGACGTTTCTCTGAACAAGCGGGCCTTTTGGAGCGCTAAACAGTGAAAGATTTCTTTTCTAGAGCCAAAAACAAGCCGCGTTTTGAAGCTAACCAGTTCCGCAGCTCGCTAACTCTTTCCGCTCAGTGAAACAAGTGCTCAGTTGTGGCTGCCAACGCGCAACGCGTTTAAGCTGACGTTTTGTTTCTCGACTGAACTAACACAAGCGGGCCTTTATTTTGCCGCGGTAAAAAGGCACCTTATTCAGCGAGACAAAAAACTCTGTTCTGCAGCTCAGTCAAACAAGCTCTTGTGCGTGCCTGGCACCAGAGACAGGCCCAAAACGGTTTGAAGCTGACGTTTCTCTGAACAAGCGGGCCTTTTGGAGCGCTAAACAGTGAAAGATTTCTTTTCTAGAGCCAAAAACAAGCCGCGTTTTGAAGCTAACCAGTTCCGCAGCTCGCTAACTCTTTCCGCTCAGTGAAACAAGTGCTCAGTTGTGGCTGCCAACGCGCAACGCGTTTAAGCTGACGTTTTGTTTCTCGACTGAACTAACACAAGCGGGCCTTTATTTTGCCGCGGTAAAAAGGCACCTTATTCAGCGAGACAAAAAACTCTGTTCTGCAGCTCAGTCAAACAAGCTCTTGTGCGTGCCTGGCACCAGAGACAGGCCCAAAACGGTTTGAAGCTGACGTTTCTCTGAACAAGCGGGCCTTTTGGAGCGCTAAACAGTGAAAGATTTCTTTTCTAGAGCCAAAAACAAGCCGCGTTTTGAAGCTAACCAGTTCCGCAGCTCGCTAACTCTTTCCGCTCAGTGAAACAAGTGCTCAGTTGTGGCTGCCAACGCGCAACGCGTTTAAGCTGACGTTTTGTTTCTCGACTGAACTAACACAAGCGGGCCTTTATTTTGCCGCGGTAAAAAGGCACCTTATTCAGCGAGACAAAAAACTCTGTTCTGCAGCTCAGTCAAACAAGCTCTTGTGCGTGCCTGGCACCAGAGACAGGCCCAAAACGGTTTGAAGCTGACGTTTCTCTGAACAAGCGGGCCTTTTGGAGCGCTAAACAGTGAAAGATTTCTTTTCTAGAGCCAAAAACAAGCCGCGTTTTGAAGCTAACCAGTTCCGCAGCTCGCTAACTCTTTCCGCTCAGTGAAACAAGTGCTCAGTTGTGCCTGCCAACGCGCAACGCGTTTAAGCTGACGTTTTGTTTCTCGACTGAACTAACACAAGCGGGCCTTTATTTTGCCGCGGTAAAAAGGCACCTTATTCAGCGAGACAAAAAACTCTGTTCTGCAGCTCAGTCAAACAAGCTCTTGTGCGTGCCTGGCACCAGAGACAGGCCCAAAACGGTTTGAAGCTGACGTTTCTCTGAACAAGCGGGCCTTTTGGAGCGCTAAACAGTGAAAGATTTCTTTTCTAGAGCCAAAAACAAGCCGCGTT
Organism: Siderastrea radians; assembly: GCA_964017195.1. Classification (NCBI taxonomy): domain Eukaryota; kingdom Metazoa; phylum Cnidaria; class Anthozoa; order Scleractinia; family Rhizangiidae; genus Siderastrea; species Siderastrea radians. Next base: position 45,953 of record CAXHKT010000291.1, on the reverse strand, counting down.
TTGAAGCTAACCAGTTCCGCAGCTCGCTAACTCTTTCCGCTCAGTGAAACAAGTGCTCAGTTGTGCCTGCCAACGCGCAACGCGTTTAAGCTGACGTTTTGTTTCTCGACTGAACTAACACAAGCGGGCCTTTATTTTGCCGCGGTAAAAAGGCACCTTATTCAGCGAGACAAAAAACTCTGTTCTGCAGCTCAGTCAAACAAGCTCTTGTGCGTGCCTGGCACCAGAGACAGGCCCAAAACGGTTTGAAGCTGACGTTTCTCTGAACAAGCGGGCCTTTTGGAGCGCTAAACAGTGAAAGATTTCTTTTCTAGAGCCAAAAACAAGCCGCGTTTTGAAGCTAACCAGTTCCGCAGCTCGCTAACTCTTTCCGCTCAGTGAAACAAGTGCTCAGTTGTGCCTGCCAACGCGCAACGCGTTTAAGCTGACGTTTTGTTTCTCGACTGAACTAACACAAGCGGGCCTTTATTTTGCCGCGGTAAAAAGGCACCTTATTCAGCGAGACAAAAAACTCTGTTCTGCAGCTCAGTCAAACAAGCTCTTGTGCGTGCCTGGCACCAGAGACAGGCCCAAAACGGTTTGAAGCTGACGTTTCTCTGAACAAGCGGGCCTTTTGGAGCGCTAAACAGTGAAAGATTTCTTTTCTAGAGCCAAAAACAAGCCGCGTTTTGAAGCTAACCAGTTCCGCAGCTCGCTAACTCTTTCCGCTCAGTGAAACAAGTGCTCAGTTGTGCCTGCCAACGCGCAACGCGTTTAAGCTGACGTTTTGTTTCTCGACTGAACTAACACAAGCGGGCCTTTATTTTGCCGCGGTAAAAAGGCACCTTATTCAGCGAGACAAAAAACTCTGTTCTGCAGCTCAGTCAAACAAGCTCTTGTGCGTGCCTGGCACCAGAGACAGGCCCAAAACGGTTTGAAGCTGACGTTTCTCTGAACAAGCGGGCCTTTTGGAGCGCTAAACAGTGAAAGATTTCTTTTCTAGAGCCAAAAACAAGCCGCGTTTTGAAGCTAACCAGTTCCGCAGCTCGCTAACTCTTTCCGCTCAGTGAAACAAGTGCTCAGTTGTGGCTGCCAACGCGCAACGCGTTTAAGCTGACGTTTTGTTTCTCGACTGAACTAACACAAGCGGGCCTTTATTTTGCCGCGGTAAAAAGGCACCTTATTCAGCGAGACAAAAAACTCTGTTCTGCAGCTCAGTCAAACAAGCTCTTGTGCGTGCCTGGCACCAGAGACAGGCCCAAAACGGTTTGAAGCTGACGTTTCTCTGAACAAGCGGGCCTTTTGGAGCGCTAAACAGTGAAAGATTTCTTTTCTAGAGCCAAAAACAAGCCGCGTTTTGAAGCTAACCAGTTCCGCAGCTCGCTAACTCTTTCCGCTCAGTGAAACAAGTGCTCAGTTGTGCCTGCCAACGCGCAACGCGTTTAAGCTGACGTTTTGTTTCTCGACTGAACTAACACAAGCGGGCCTTTATTTTGCCGCGGTAAAAAGGCACCTTATTCAGCGAGACAAAAAACTCTGTTCTGCAGCTCAGTCAAACAAGCTCTTGTGCGTGCCTGGCACCAGAGACAGGCCCAAAACGGTTTGAAGCTGACGTTTCTCTGAACAAGCGGGCCTTTTGGAGCGCTAAACAGTGAAAGATTTCTTTTCTAGAGCCAAAAACAAGCCGCGTTTTGAAGCTAACCAGTTCCGCAGCTCGCTAACTCTTTCCGCTCAGTGAAACAAGTGCTCAGTTGTGGCTGCCAACGCGCAACGCGTTTAAGCTGACGTTTTGTTTCTCGACTGAACTAACACAAGCGGGCCTTTATTTTGCCGCGGTAAAAAGGCACCTTATTCAGCGAGACAAAAAACTCTGTTCTGCAGCTCAGTCAAACAAGCTCTTGTGCGTGCCTGGCACCAGAGACAGGCCCAAAACGGTTTGAAGCTGACGTTTCTCTGAACAAGCGGGCCTTTTGGAGCGCTAAACAGTGAAAGATTTCTTTTCTAGAGCCAAAAACAAGCCGCGTTTTGAAGCTAACCAGTTCCGCAGCTCGCTAACTCTTTCCGCTCAGTGAAACAAGTGCTCAGTTGTGGCTGCCAACGCGCAACGCGTTTAAGCTGACGTTTTGTTTCTCGACTGAACTAACACAAGCGGGCCTTTATTTTGCCGCGGTAAAAAGGCACCTTATTCAGCGAGACAAAAAACTCTGTTCTGCAGCTCAGTCAAACAAGCTCTTGTGCGTGCCTGGCACCAGAGACAGGCCCAAAACGGTTTGAAGCTGACGTTTCTCTGAACAAGCGGGCCTTTTGGAGCGCTAAACAGTGAAAGATTTCTTTTCTAGAGCCAAAAACAAGCCGCGTTTTGAAGCTAACCAGTTCCGCAGCTCGCTAACTCTTTCCGCTCAGTGAAACAAGTGCTCAGTTGTGGCTGCCAACGCGCAACGCGTTTAAGCTGACGTTTTGTTTCTCGACTGAACTAACACAAGCGGGCCTTTATTTTGCCGCGGTAAAAAGGCACCTTATTCAGCGAGACAAAAAACTCTGTTCTGCAGCTCAGTCAAACAAGCTCTTGTGCGTGCCTGGCACCAGAGACAGGCCCAAAACGGTTTGAAGCTGACGTTTCTCTGAACAAGCGGGCCTTTTGGAGCGCTAAACAGTGAAAGATTTCTTTTCTAGAGCCAAAAACAAGCCGCGTTTTGAAGCTAACCAGTTCCGCAGCTCGCTAACTCTTTCCGCTCAGTGAAACAAGTGCTCAGTTGTGGCTGCCGACGCGCAACGCGTTTAAGCTGACGTTTTGTTTCTCGACTGAACTAACACAAGCGGGCCTTTATTTTGCCGCGGTAAAAAGGCACCTTATTCAGCGAGACAAAAAACTCTGTTCTGCAGCTCAGTCAAACAAGCTCTTGTGCGTGCCTGGCACCAGAGACAGGCCCAAAACGGTTTGAAGCTGACGTTTCTCTGAACAAGCGGGCCTTTTGGAGCGCTAAACAGTGAAAGATTTCTTTTCTAGAGCCAAAAACAAGCCGCGTTTTGAAGCTAACCAGTTCCGCAGCTCGCTAACTCTTTCCGCTCAGTGAAACAAGTGCTCAGTTGTGCCTGCCAACGCGCAACGCGTTTAAGCTGACGTTTTGTTTCTCGACTGAACTAACACAAGCGGGCCTTTATTTTGCCGCGGTAAAAAGGCACCTTATTCAGCGAGACAAAAAACTCTGTTCTGCAGCTCAGTCAAACAAGCTCTTGTGCGTGCCTGGCACCAGAGACAGGCCCAAAACGGTTTGAAGCTGACGTTTCTCTGAACAAGCGGGCCTTTTGGAGCGCTAAACAGTGAAAGATTTCTTTTCTAGAGCCAAAAACAAGCCGCGTTTTGAAGCTAACCAGTTCCGCAGCTCGCTAACTCTTTCCGCTCAGTGAAACAAGTGCTCAGTTGTGCCTGCCAACGCGCAACGCGTTTAAGCTGACGTTTTGTTTCTCGACTGAACTAACACAAGCGGGCCTTTATTTTGCCGCGGTAAAAAGGCACCTTATTCAGCGAGACAAAAAACTCTGTTCTGCAGCTCAGTCAAACAAGCTCTTGTGCGTGCCTGGCACCAGAGACAGGCCCAAAACGGTTTGAAGCTGACGTTTCTCTGAACAAGCGGGCCTTTTGGAGCGCTAAACAGTGAAAGATTTCTTTTCTAGAGCCAAAAACAAGCCGCGTTTTGAAGCTAACCAGTTCCGCAGCTCGCTAACTCTTTCCGCTCAGTGAAACAAGTGCTCAGTTGTGCCTGCCAACGCGCAACGCGTTTAAGCTGACGTTTTGTTTCTCGACTGAACTAACACAAGCGGGCCTTTATTTTGCCGCGGTAAAAAGGCACCTTATTCAGCGAGACAAAAAACTCTGTTCTGCAGCTCAGTCAAACAAGCTCTTGTGCGTGCCTGGCACCAGAGACAGGCCCAAAACGGTTTGAAGCTGACGTTTCTCTGAACAAGCGGGCCTTTTGGAGCGCTAAACAGTGAAAGATTTCTTTTCTAGAGCCAAAAACAAGCCGCGTTTTGAAGCTAACCAGTTCGGCAGCTCGCTAACTCTTTCCGCTCAGTGAAACAAGTGCTCAGTTGTGCCTGCCAACGCGCAACGCGTTTAAGCTGACGTTTTGTTTCTCGACTGAACTAACACAAGCGGGCCTTTATTTTGCCGCGGTAAAAAGGCACCTTATTCAGCGAGACAAAAAACTCTGTTCTGCAGCTCAGTCAAACAAGCTCTTGTGCGTGCCTGGCACCAGAGACAGGCCCAAAACGGTTTGAAGCTGACGTTTCTCTGAACAAGCGGGCCTTTTGGAGCGCTAAACAGTGAAAGATTTCTTTTCTAGAGCCAAAAACAAGCCGCGTTTTGAAGCTAACCAGTTCGGCAGCTCGCTAACTCTTTCCGCTCAGTGAAACAAGTGCTCAGTTGTGCCTGCCAACGCGCAACGCGTTTAAGCTGACGTTTTGTTTCTCGACTGAACTAACACAAGCGGGCCTTTATTTTGCCGCGGTAAAAAGGCACCTTATTCAGCGAGACAAAAAACTCTGTTCTGCAGCTCAGTCAAACAAGCTCTTGTGCGTGCCTGGCACCAGAGACAGGCCCAAAACGGTTTGAAGCTGACGTTTCTCTGAACAAGCGGGCCTTTTGGAGCGCTAAACAGTGAAAGATTTCTTTTCTAGAGCCAAAAACAAGCCGCGTTTTGAAGCTAACCAGTTCCGCAGCTCGCTAACTCTTTCCGCTCAGTGAAACAAGTGCTCAGTTGTGCCTGCCAACGCGCAACGCGTTTAAGCTGACGTTTTGTTTCTCGACTGAACTAACACAAGCGGGCCTTTATTTTGCCGCGGTAAAAAGGCACCTTATTCAGCGAGACAAAAAACTCTGTTCTGCAGCTCAGTCAAACAAGCTCTTGTGCGTGCCTGGCACCAGAGACAGGCCCAAAACGGTTTGAAGCTGACGTTTCTCTGAACAAGCGGGCCTTTTGGAGCGCTAAACAGTGAAAGATTTCTTTTCTAGAGCCAAAAACAAGCCGCGTTTTGAAGCTAACCAGTTCCGCAGCTCGCTAACTCTTTCCGCTCAGTGAAACAAGTGCTCAGTTGTGGCTGCCAACGCGCAACGCGTTTAAGCTGACGTTTTGTTTCTCGACTGAACTAACACAAGCGGGCCTTTATTTTGCCGCGGTAAAAAGGCACCTTATTCAGCGAGACAAAAAACTCTGTTCTGCAGCTCAGTCAAACAAGCTCTTGTGCGTGCCTGGCACCAGAGACAGGCCCAAAACGGTTTGAAGCTGACGTTTCTCTGAACAAGCGGGCCTTTTGGAGCGCTAAACAGTGAAAGATTTCTTTTCTAGAGCCAAAAACAAGCCGCGTTTTGAAGCTAACCAGTTCCGCAGCTCGCTAACTCTTTCCGCTCAGTGAAACAAGTGCTCAGTTGTGCCTGCCAACGCGCAACGCGTTTAAGCTGACGTTTTGTTTCTCGACTGAACTAACACAAGCGGGCCTTTATTTTGCCGCGGTAAAAAGGCACCTTATTCAGCGAGACAAAAAACTCTGTTCTGCAGCTCAGTCAAACAAGCTCTTGTGCGTGCCTGGCACCAGAGACAGGCCCAAAACGGTTTGAAGCTGACGTTTCTCTGAACAAGCGGGCCTTTTGGAGCGCTAAACAGTGAAAGATTTCTTTTCTAGAGCCAAAAACAAGCCGCGTTTTGAAGCTAACCAGTTCCGCAGCTCGCTAACTCTTTCCGCTCAGTGAAACAAGTGCTCAGTTGTGCCTGCCAACGCGCAACGCGTTTAAGCTGACGTTTTGTTTCTCGACTGAACTAACACAAGCGGGCCTTTATTTTGCCGCGGTAAAAAGGCACCTTATTCAGCGAGACAAAAAACTCTGTTCTGCAGCTCAGTCAAACAAGCTCTTGTGCGTGCCTGGCACCAGAGACAGGCCCAAAACGGTTTGAAGCTGACGTTTCTCTGAACAAGCGGGCCTTTTGGAGCGCTAAACAGTGAAAGATTTCTTTTCTAGAGCCAAAAACAAGCCGCGTTTTGAAGCTAACCAGTTCCGCAGCTCGCTAACTCTTTCCGCTCAGTGAAACAAGTGCTCAGTTGTGGCTGCCAACGCGCAACGCGTTTAAGCTGACGTTTTGTTTCTCGACTGAACTAACACAAGCGGGCCTTTATTTTGCCGCGGTAAAAAGGCACCTTATTCAGCGAGACAAAAAACTCTGTTCTGCAGCTCAGTCAAACAAGCTCTTGTGCGTGCCTGGCACCAGAGACAGGCCCAAAACGGTTTGAAGCTGACGTTTCTCTGAACAAGCGGGCCTTTTGGAGCGCTAAACAGTGAAAGATTTCTTTTCTAGAGCCAAAAACAAGCCGCGTTTTGAAGCTAACCAGTTCCGCAGCTCGCTAACTCTTTCCGCTCAGTGAAACAAGTGCTCAGTTGTGCCTGCCAACGCGCAACGCGTTTAAGCTGACGTTTTGTTTCTCGACTGAACTAACACAAGCGGGCCTTTATTTTGCCGCGGTAAAAAGGCACCTTATTCAGCGAGACAAAAAACTCTGTTCTGCAGCTCAGTCAAACAAGCTCTTGTGCGTGCCTGGCACCAGAGACAGGCCCAAAACGGTTTGAAGCTGACGTTTCTCTGAACAAGCGGGCCTTTTGGAGCGCTAAACAGTGAAAGATTTCTTTTCTAGAGCCAAAAACAAGCCGCGTTTTGAAGCTAACCAGTTCCGCAGCTCGCTAACTCTTTCCGCTCAGTGAAACAAGTGCTCAGTTGTGGCTGCCAACGCGCAACGCGTTTAAGCTGACGTTTTGTTTCTCGACTGAACTAACACAAGCGGGCCTTTATTTTGCCGCGGTAAAAAGGCACCTTATTCAGCGAGACAAAAAACTCTGTTCTGCAGCTCAGTCAAACAAGCTCTTGTGCGTGCCTGGCACCAGAGACAGGCCCAAAACGGTTTGAAGCTGACGTTTCTCTGAACAAGCGGGCCTTTTGGAGCGCTAAACAGTGAAAGATTTCTTTTCTAGAGCCAAAAACAAGCCGCGTTTTGAAGCTAACCAGTTCCGCAGCTCGCTAACTCTTTCCGCTCAGTGAAACAAGTGCTCAGTTGTGGCTGCCAACGCGCAACGCGTTTAAGCTGACGTTTTGTTTCTCGACTGAACTAACACAAGCGGGCCTTTATTTTGCCGCGGTAAAAAGGCACCTTATTCAGCGAGACAAAAAACTCTGTTCTGCAGCTCAGTCAAACAAGCTCTTGTGCGTGCCTGGCACCAGAGACAGGCCCAAAACGGTTTGAAGCTGACGTTTCTCTGAACAAGCGGGCCTTTTGGAGCGCTAAACAGTGAAAGATTTCTTTTCTAGAGCCAAAAACAAGCCGCGTTTTGAAGCTAACCAGTTCCGCAGCTCGCTAACTCTTTCCGCTCAGTGAAACAAGTGCTCAGTTGTGCCTGCCAACGCGCAACGCGTTTAAGCTGACGTTTTGTTTCTCGACTGAACTAACACAAGCGGGCCTTTATTTTGCCGCGGTAAAAAGGCACCTTATTCAGCGAGACAAAAAACTCTGTTCTGCAGCTCAGTCAAACAAGCTCTTGTGCGTGCCTGGCACCAGAGACAGGCCCAAAACGGTTTGAAGCTGACGTTTCTCTGAACAAGCGGGCCTTTTGGAGCGCTAAACAGTGAAAGATTTCTTTTCTAGAGCCAAAAACAAGCCGCGTTTTGAAGCTAACCAGTTCCGCAGCTCGCTAACTCTTTCCGCTCAGTGAAACAAGTGCTCAGTTGTGGCTGCCAACGCGCAACGCGTTTAAGCTGACGTTTTGTTTCTCGACTGAACTAACACAAGCGGGCCTTTATTTTGCCGCGGTAAAAAGGCACCTTATTCAGCGAGACAAAAAACTCTGTTCTGCAGCTCAGTCAAACAAGCTCTTGTGCGTGCCTGGCACCAGAGACAGGCCCAAAACGGTTTGAAGCTGACGTTTCTCTGAACAAGCGGGCCTTTTGGAGCGCTAAACAGTGAAAGATTTCTTTTCTAGAGCCAAAAACAAGCCGCGTTTTGAAGCTAACCAGTTCCGCAGCTCGCTAACTCTTTCCGCTCAGTGAAACAAGTGCTCAGTTGTGCCTGCCAACGCGCAACGCGTTTAAGCTGACGTTTTGTTTCTCGACTGAACTAACACAAGCGGGCCTTTATTTTGCCGCGGTAAAAAGGCACCTTATTCAGCGAGACAAAAAACTCTGTTCTGCAGCTCAGTCAAACAAGCTCTTGTGCGTGCCTGGCACCAGAGACAGGCCCAAAACGGTTTGAAGCTGACGTTTCTCTGAACAAGCGGGCCTTTTGGAGCGCTAAACAGTGAAAGATTTCTTTTCTAGAGCCAAAAACAAGCCGCGTTTTGAAGCTAACCAGTTCCGCAGCTCGCTAACTCTTTCCGCTCAGTGAAACAAGTGCTCAGTTGTGCCTGCCAACGCGCAACGCGTTTAAGCTGACGTTTTGTTTCTCGACTGAACTAACACAAGCGGGCCTTTATTTTGCCGCGGTAAAAAGGCACCTTATTCAGCGAGACAAAAAACTCTGTTCTGCAGCTCAGTCAAACAAGCTCTTGTGCGTGCCTGGCACCAGAGACAGGCCCAAAACGGTTTGAAGCTGACGTTTCTCTGAACAAGCGGGCCTTTTGGAGCGCTAAACAGTGAAAGATTTCTTTTCTAGAGCCAAAAACAAGCCGCGTTTTGAAGCTAACCAGTTCCGCAGCTCGCTAACTCTTTCCGCTCAGTGAAACAAGTGCTCAGTTGTGGCTGCCAACGCGCAACGCGTTTAAGCTGACGTTTTGTTTCTCGACTGAACTAACACAAGCGGGCCTTTATTTTGCCGCGGTAAAAAGGCACCTTATTCAGCGAGACAAAAAACTCTGTTCTGCAGCTCAGTCAAACAAGCTCTTGTGCGTGCCTGGCACCAGAGACAGGCCCAAAACGGTTTGAAGCTGACGTTTCTCTGAACAAGCGGGCCTTTTGGAGCGCTAAACAGTGAAAGATTTCTTTTCTAGAGCCAAAAACAAGCCGCGTTTTGAAGCTAACCAGTTCCGCAGCTCGCTAACTCTTTCCGCTCAGTGAAACAAGTGCTCAGTTGTGCCTGCCAACGCGCAACGCGTTTAAGCTGACGTTTTGTTTCTCGACTGAACTAACACAAGCGGGCCTTTATTTTGCCGCGGTAAAAAGGCACCTTATTCAGCGAGACAAAAAACTCTGTTCTGCAGCTCAGTCAAACAAGCTCTTGTGCGTGCCTGGCACCAGAGACAGGCCCAAAACGGTTTGAAGCTGACGTTTCTCTGAACAAGCGGGCCTTTTGGAGCGCTAAACAGTGAAAGATTTCTTTTCTAGAGCCAAAAACAAGCCGCGTTTTGAAGCTAACCAGTTCCGCAGCTCGCTAACTCTTTCCGCTCAGTGAAACAAGTGCTCAGTTGTGCCTGCCAACGCGCAACGCGTTTAAGCTGACGTTTTGTTTCTCGACTGAACTAACACAAGCGGGCCTTTATTTTGCCGCGGTAAAAAGGCACCTTATTCAGCGAGACAAAAAACTCTGTTCTGCAGCTCAGTCAAACAAGCTCTTGTGCGTGCCTGGCACCAGAGACAGGCCCAAAACGGTTTGAAGCTGACGTTTCTCTGAACAAGCGGGCCTTTTGGAGCGCTAAACAGTGAAAGATTTCTTTTCTAGAGCCAAAAACAAGCCGCGTTTTGAAGCTAACCAGTTCCGCAGCTCGCTAACTCTTTCCGCTCAGTGAAACAAGTGCTCAGTTGTGCCTGCCAACGCGCAACGCGTTTAAGCTGACGTTTTGTTTCTCGACTGAACTAACACAAGCGGGCCTTTATTTTGCCGCGGTAAAAAGGCACCTTATTCAGCGAGACAAAAAACTCTGTTCTGCAGCTCAGTCAAACAAGCTCTTGTGCGTGCCTGGCACCAGAGACAGGCCCAAAACGGTTTGAAGCTGACGTTTCTCTGAACAAGCGGGCCTTTTGGAGCGCTAAACAGTGAAAGATTTCTTTTCTAGAGCCAAAAACAAGCCGCGTTTTGAAGCTAACCAGTTCCGCAGCTCGCTAACTCTTTCCGCTCAGTGAAACAAGTGCTCAGTTGTGCCTGCCAACGCGCAACGCGTTTAAGCTGACGTTTTGTTTCTCGACTGAACTAACACAAGCGGGCCTTTATTTTGCCGCGGTAAAAAGGCACCTTATTCAGCGAGACAAAAAACTCTGTTCTGCAGCTCAGTCAAACAAGCTCTTGTGCGTGCCTGGCACCAGAGACAGGCCCAAAACGGTTTGAAGCTGACGTTTCTCTGAACAAGCGGGCCTTTTGGAGCGCTAAACAGTGAAAGATTTCTTTTCTAGAGCCAAAAACAAGCCGCGTTTTGAAGCTAACCAGTTCCGCAGCTCGCTAACTCTTTCCGCTCAGTGAAACAAGTGCTCAGTTGTGGCTGCCAACGCGCAACGCGTTTAAGCTGACGTTTTGTTTCTCGACTGAACTAACACAAGCGGGCCTTTATTTTGCCGCGGTAAAAAGGCACCTTATTCAGCGAGACAAAAAACTCTGTTCTGCAGCTCAGTCAAACAAGCTCTTGTGCGTGCCTGGCACCAGAGACAGGCCCAAAACGGTTTGAAGCTGACGTTTCTCTGAACAAGCGGGCCTTTTGGAGCGCTAAACAGTGAAAGATTTCTTTTCTAGAGCCAAAAACAAGCCGCGTTTTGAAGCTAACCAGTTCCGCAGCTCGCTAACTCTTTCCGCTCAGTGAAACAAGTGCTCAGTTGTGCCTGCCAACGCGCAACGCGTTTAAGCTGACGTTTTGTTTCTCGACTGAACTAACACAAGCGGGCCTTTATTTTGCCGCGGTAAAAAGGCACCTTATTCAGCGAGACAAAAAACTCTGTTCTGCAGCTCAGTCAAACAAGCTCTTGTGCGTGCCTGGCACCAGAGACAGGCCCAAAACGGTTTGAAGCTGACGTTTCTCTGAACAAGCGGGCCTTTTGGAGCGCTAAACAGTGAAAGATTTCTTTTCTAGAGCCAAAAACAAGCCGCGTTTTGAAGCTAACCAGTTCCGCAGCTCGCTAACTCTTTCCGCTCAGTGAAACAAGTGCTCAGTTGTGCCTGCCAACGCGCAACGCGTTTAAGCTGACGTTTTGTTTCTCGACTGAACTAACACAAGCGGGCCTTTATTTTGCCGCGGTAAAAAGGCACCTTATTCAGCGAGACAAAAAACTCTGTTCTGCAGCTCAGTCAAACAAGCTCTTGTGCGTGCCTGGCACCAGAGACAGGCCCAAAACGGTTTGAAGCTGACGTTTCTCTGAACAAGCGGGCCTTTTGGAGCGCTAAACAGTGAAAGATTTCTTTTCTAGAGCCAAAAACAAGCCGCGTTTTGAAGCTAACCAGTTCCGCAGCTCGCTAACTCTTTCCGCTCAGTGAAACAAGTGCTCAGTTGTGGCTGCCGACGCGCAACGCGTTTAAGCTGACGTTTTGTTTCTCGACTGAACTAACACAAGCGGGCCTTTATTTTGCCGCGGTAAAAAGGCACCTTATTCAGCGAGACAAAAAACTCTGTTCTGCAGCTCAGTCAAACAAGCTCTTGTGCGTGCCTGGCACCAGAGACAGGCCCAAAACGGTTTGAAGCTGACGTTTCTCTGAACAAGCGGGCCTTTTGGAGCGCTAAACAGTGAAAGATTTCTTTTCTAGAGCCAAAAACAAGCCGCGTTTTGAAGCTAACCAGTTCCGCAGCTCGCTAACTCTTTCCGCTCAGTGAAACAAGTGCTCAGTTGTGGCTGCCGACGCGCAACGCGTTTAAGCTGACGTTTTGTTTCTCGACTGAACTAACACAAGCGGGCCTTTATTTTGCCGCGGTAAAAAGGCACCTTATTCAGCGAGACAAAAAACTCTGTTCTGCAGCTCAGTCAAACAAGCTCTTGTGCGTGCCTGGCACCAGAGACAGGCCCAAAACGGTTTGAAGCTGACGTTTCTCTGAACAAGCGGGCCTTTTGGAGCGCTAAACAGTGAAAGATTTCTTTTCTAGAGCCAAAAACAAGCCGCGTTTTGAAGCTAACCAGTTCCGCAGCTCGCTAACTCTTTCCGCTCAGTGAAACAAGTGCTCAGTTGTGCCTGCCGACGCGCAACGCGTTTAAGCTGACGTTTTGTTTCTCGACTGAACTAACACAAGCGGGCCTTTATTTTGCCGCGGTAAAAAGGCACCTTATTCAGCGAGACAAAAAACTCTGTTCTGCAGCTCAGTCAAACAAGCTCTTGTGCGTGCCTGGCACCAGAGACAGGCCCAAAACGGTTTGAAGCTGACGTTTCTCTGAACAAGCGGGCCTTTTGGAGCGCTAAACAGTGAAAGATTTCTTTTCTAGAGCCAAAAACAAGCCGCGTTTTGAAGCTAACCAGTTCCGCAGCTCGCTAACTCTTTCCGCTCAGTGAAACAAGTGCTCAGTTGTGCCTGCCAACGCGCAACGCGTTTAAGCTGACGTTTTGTTTCTCGACTGAACTAACACAAGCGGGCCTTTATTTTGCCGCGGTAAAAAGGCACCTTATTCAGCGAGACAAAAAACTCTGTTCTGCAGCTCAGTCAAACAAGCTCTTGTGCGTGCCTGGCACCAGAGACAGGCCCAAAACGGTTTGAAGCTGACGTTTCTCTGAACAAGCGGGCCTTTTGGAGCGCTAAACAGTGAAAGATTTCTTTTCTAGAGCCAAAAACAAGCCGCGTTTTGAAGCTAACCAGTTCCGCAGCTCGCTAACTCTTTCCGCTCAGTGAAACAAGTGCTCAGTTGTGCCTGCCAACGCGCAACGCGTTTAAGCTGACGTTTTGTTTCTCGACTGAACTAACACAAGCGGGCCTTTATTTTGCCGCGGTAAAAAGGCACCTTATTCAGCGAGACAAAAAACTCTGTTCTGCAGCTCAGTCAAACAAGCTCTTGTGCGTGCCTGGCACCAGAGACAGGCCCAAAACGGTTTGAAGCTGACGTTTCTCTGAACAAGCGGGCCTTTTGGAGCGCTAAACAGTGAAAGATTTCTTTTCTAGAGCCAAAAACAAGCCGCGTTTTGAAGCTAACCAGTTCCGCAGCTCGCTAACTCTTTCCGCTCAGTGAAACAAGTGCTCAGTTGTGCCTGCCAACGCGCAACGCGTTTAAGCTGACGTTTTGTTTCTCGACTGAACTAACACAAGCGGGCCTTTATTTTGCCGCGGTAAAAAGGCACCTTATTCAGCGAGACAAAAAACTCTGTTCTGCAGCTCAGTCAAACAAGCTCTTGTGCGTGCCTGGCACCAGAGACAGGCCCAAAACGGTTTGAAGCTGACGTTTCTCTGAACAAGCGGGCCTTTTGGAGCGCTAAACAGTGAAAGATTTCTTTTCTAGAGCCAAAAACAAGCCGCGTTTTGAAGCTAACCAGTTCCGCAGCTCGCTAACTCTTTCCGCTCAGTGAAACAAGTGCTCAGTTGTGGCTGCCAACGCGCAACGCGTTTAAGCTGACGTTTTGTTTCTCGACTGAACTAACACAAGCGGGCCTTTATTTTGCCGCGGTAAAAAGGCACCTTATTCAGCGAGACAAAAAACTCTGTTCTGCAGCTCAGTCAAACAAGCTCTTGTGCGTGCCTGGCACCAGAGACAGGCCCAAAACGGTTTGAAGCTGACGTTTCTCTGAACAAGCGGGCCTTTTGGAGCGCTAAACAGTGAAAGATTTCTTTTCTAGAGCCAAAAACAAGCCGCGTTTTGAAGCTAACCAGTTCCGCAGCTCGCTAACTCTTTCCGCTCAGTGAAACAAGTGCTCAGTTGTGCCTGCCAACGCGCAACGCGTTTAAGCTGACGTTTTGTTTCTCGACTGAACTAACACAAGCGGGCCTTTATTTTGCCGCGGTAAAAAGGCACCTTATTCAGCGAGACAAAAAACTCTGTTCTGCAGCTCAGTCAAACAAGCTCTTGTGCGTGCCTGGCACCAGAGACAGGCCCAAAACGGTTTGAAGCTGACGTTTCTCTGAACAAGCGGGCCTTTTGGAGCGCTAAACAGTGAAAGATTTCTTTTCTAGAGCCAAAAACAAGCCGCGTTTTGAAGCTAACCAGTTCCGCAGCTCGCTAACTCTTTCCGCTCAGTGAAACAAGTGCTCAGTTGTGGCTGCCGACGCGCAACGCGTTTAAGCTGACGTTTTGTTTCTCGACTGAACTAACACAAGCGGGCCTTTATTTTGCCGCGGTAAAAAGGCACCTTATTCAGCGAGACAAAAAACTCTGTTCTGCAGCTCAGTCAAACAAGCTCTTGTGCGTGCCTGGCACCAGAGACAGGCCCAAAACGGTTTGAAGCTGACGTTTCTCTGAACAAGCGGGCCTTTTGGAGCGCTAAACAGTGAAAGATTTCTTTTCTAGAGCCAAAAACAAGCCGCGTTTTGAAGCTAACCAGTTCCGCAGCTCGCTAACTCTTTCCGCTCAGTGAAACAAGTGCTCAGTTGTGCCTGCCGACGCGCAACGCGTTTAAGCTGACGTTTTGTTTCTCGACTGAACTAACACAAGCGGGCCTTTATTTTGCCGCGGTAAAAAGGCACCTTATTCAGCGAGACAAAAAACTCTGTTCTGCAGCTCAGTCAAACAAGCTCTTGTGCGTGCCTGGCACCAGAGACAGGCCCAAAACGGTTTGAAGCTGACGTTTCTCTGAACAAGCGGGCCTTTTGGAGCGCTAAACAGTGAAAGATTTCTTTTCTAGAGCCAAAAACAAGCCGCGTTTTGAAGCTAACCAGTTCCGCAGCTCGCTAACTCTTTCCGCTCAGTGAAACAAGTGCTCAGTTGTGGCTGCCGACGCGCAACGCGTTTAAGCTGACGTTTTGTTTCTCGACTGAACTAACACAAGCGGGCCTTTATTTTGCCGCGGTAAAAAGGCACCTTATTCAGCGAGACAAAAAACTCTGTTCTGCAGCTCAGTCAAACAAGCTCTTGTGCGTGCCTGGCACCAGAGACAGGCCCAAAACGGTTTGAAGCTGACGTTTCTCTGAACAAGCGGGCCTTTTGGAGCGCTAAACAGTGAAAGATTTCTTTTCTAGAGCCAAAAACAAGCCGCGTTTTGAAGCTAACCAGTTCCGCAGCTCGCTAACTCTTTCCGCTCAGTGAAACAAGTGCTCAGTTGTGCCTGCCGACGCGCAACGCGTTTAAGCTGACGTTTTGTTTCTCGACTGAACTAACACAAGCGGGCCTTTATTTTGCCGCGGTAAAAAGGCACCTTATTCAGCGAGACAAAAAACTCTGTTCTGCAGCTCAGTCAAACAAGCTCTTGTGCGTGCCTGGCACCAGAGACAGGCCCAAAACGGTTTGAAGCTGACGTTTCTCTGAACAAGCGGGCCTTTTGGAGCGCTAAACAGTGAAAGATTTCTTTTCTAGAGCCAAAAACAAGCCGCGTTTTGAAGCTAACCAGTTCCGCAGCTCGCTAACTCTTTCCGCTCAGTGAAACAAGTGCTCAGTTGTGCCTGCCAACGCGCAACGCGTTTAAGCTGACGTTTTGTTTCTCGACTGAACTAACACAAGCGGGCCTTTATTTTGCCGCGGTAAAAAGGCACCTTATTCAGCGAGACAAAAAACTCTGTTCTGCAGCTCAGTCAAACAAGCTCTTGTGCGTGCCTGGCACCAGAGACAGGCCCAAAACGGTTTGAAGCTGACGTTTCTCTGAACAAGCGGGCCTTTTGGAGCGCTAAACAGTGAAAGATTTCTTTTCTAGAGCCAAAAACAAGCCGCGTTTTGAAGCTAACCAGTTCCGCAGCTCGCTAACTCTTTCCGCTCAGTGAAACAAGTGCTCAGTTGTGCCTGCCAACGCGCAACGCGTTTAAGCTGACGTTTTGTTTCTCGACTGAACTAACACAAGCGGGCCTTTATTTTGCCGCGGTAAAAAGGCACCTTATTCAGCGAGACAAAAAACTCTGTTCTGCAGCTCAGTCAAACAAGCTCTTGTGCGTGCCTGGCACCAGAGACAGGCCCAAAACGGTTTGAAGCTGACGTTTCTCTGAACAAGCGGGCCTTTTGGAGCGCTAAACAGTGAAAGATTTCTTTTCTAGAGCCAAAAACAAGCCGCGTTTTGAAGCTAACCAGTTCCGCAGCTCGCTAACTCTTTCCGCTCAGTGAAACAAGTGCTCAGTTGTGGCTGCCAACGCGCAACGCGTTTAAGCTGACGTTTTGTTTCTCGACTGAACTAACACAAGCGGGCCTTTATTTTGCCGCGGTAAAAAGGCACCTTATTCAGCGAGACAAAAAACTCTGTTCTGCAGCTCAGTCAAACAAGCTCTTGTGCGTGCCTGGCACCAGAGACAGGCCCAAAACGGTTTGAAGCTGACGTTTCTCTGAACAAGCGGGCCTTTTGGAGCGCTAAACAGTGAAAGATTTCTTTTCTAGAGCCAAAAACAAGCCGCGTTTTGAAGCTAACCAGTTCCGCAGCTCGCTAACTCTTTCCGCTCAGTGAAACAAGTGCTCAGTTGTGCCTGCCAACGCGCAACGCGTTTAAGCTGACGTTTTGTTTCTCGACTGAACTAACACAAGCGGGCCTTTATTTTGCCGCGGTAAAAAGGCACCTTATTCAGCGAGACAAAAAACTCTGTTCTGCAGCTCAGTCAAACAAGCTCTTGTGCGTGCCTGGCACCAGAGACAGGCCCAAAACGGTTTGAAGCTGACGTTTCTCTGAACAAGCGGGCCTTTTGGAGCGCTAAACAGTGAAAGATTTCTTTTCTAGAGCCAAAAACAAGCCGCGTTTTGAAGCTAACCAGTTCCGCAGCTCGCTAACTCTTTCCGCTCAGTGAAACAAGTGCTCAGTTGTGGCTGCCAACGCGCAACGCGTTTAAGCTGACGTTTTGTTTCTCGACTGAACTAACACAAGCGGGCCTTTATTTTGCCGCGGTAAAAAGGCACCTTATTCAGCGAGACAAAAAACTCTGTTCTGCAGCTCAGTCAAACAAGCTCTTGTGCGTGCCTGGCACCAGAGACAGGCCCAAAACGGTTTGAAGCTGACGTTTCTCTGAACAAGCGGGCCTTTTGGAGCGCTAAACAGTGAAAGATTTCTTTTCTAGAGCCAAAAACAAGCCGCGTTTTGAAGCTAACCAGTTCCGCAGCTCGCTAACTCTTTCCGCTCAGTGAAACAAGTGCTCAGTTGTGGCTGCCAACGCGCAACGCGTTTAAGCTGACGTTTTGTTTCTCGACTGAACTAACACAAGCGGGCCTTTATTTTGCCGCGGTAAAAAGGCACCTTATTCAGCGAGACAAAAAACTCTGTTCTGCAGCTCAGTCAAACAAGCTCTTGTGCGTGCCTGGCACCAGAGACAGGCCCAAAACGGTTTGAAGCTGACGTTTCTCTGAACAAGCGGGCCTTTTGGAGCGCTAAACAGTGAAAGATTTCTTTTCTAGAGCCAAAAACAAGCCGCGTTTTGAAGCTAACCAGTTCCGCAGCTCGCTAACTCTTTCCGCTCAGTGAAACAAGTGCTCAGTTGTGCCTGCCAACGCGCAACGCGTTTAAGCTGACGTTTTGTTTCTCGACTGAACTAACACAAGCGGGCCTTTATTTTGCCGCGGTAAAAAGGCACCTTATTCAGCGAGACAAAAAACTCTGTTCTGCAGCTCAGTCAAACAAGCTCTTGTGCGTGCCTGGCACCAGAGACAGGCCCAAAACGGTTTGAAAATGACGTTTCTCTGAACAAGCGGGCCTTTTGGAGCGCTAAACAGTGAAAGATTTCTTTTCTAGAGCCAAAAACAAGCCGCGTTTTGAAGCTAACCAGTTCCGCAGCTCGCTAACTCTTTCCGCTCAGTGAAACAAGTGCTCAGTTGTGGCTGCCAACGCGCAACGCGTTTAAGCTGACGTTTTGTTTCTCGACTGAACTAACACAAGCGGGCCTTTATTTTGCCGCGGTAAAAAGGCACCTTATTCAGCGAGACAAAAAACTCTGTTCTGCAGCTCAGTCAAACAAGCTCTTGTGCGTGCCTGGCACCAGAGACAGGCCCAAAACGGTTTGAAGCTGACGTTTCTCTGAACAAGCGGGCCTTTTGGAGCGCTAAACAGTGAAAGATTTCTTTTCTAGAGCCAAAAACAAGCCGCGTTTTGAAGCTAACCAGTTCCGCAGCTCGCTAACTCTTTCCGCTCAGTGAAACAAGTGCTCAGTTGTGCCTGCCAACGCGCAACGCGTTTAAGCTGACGTTTTGTTTCTCGACTGAACTAACACAAGCGGGCCTTTATTTTGCCGCGGTAAAAAGGCACCTTATTCAGCGAGACAAAAAACTCTGTTCTGCAGCTCAGTCAAACAAGCTCTTGTGCGTGCCTGGCACCAGAGACAGGCCCAAAACGGTTTGAAAATGACGTTTCTCTGAACAAGCGGGCCTTTTGGAGCGCTAAACAGTGAAAGATTTCTTTTCTAGAGCCAAAAACAAGCCGCGTTTTGAAGCTAACCAGTTCCGCAGCTCGCTAACTCTTTCCGCTCAGTGAAACAAGTGCTCAGTTGTGGCTGCCAACGCGCAACGCGTTTAAGCTGACGTTTTGTTTCTCGACTGAACTAACACAAGCGGGCCTTTATTTTGCCGCGGTAAAAAGGCACCTTATTCAGCGAGACAAAAAACTCTGTTCTGCAGCTCAGTCAAACAAGCTCTTGTGCGTGCCTGGCACCAGAGACAGGCCCAAAACGGTTTGAAGCTGACGTTTCTCTGAACAAGCGGGCCTTTTGGAGCGCTAAACAGTGAAAGATTTCTTTTCTAGAGCCAAAAACAAGCCGCGTTTTGAAGCTAACCAGTTCCGCAGCTCGCTAACTCTTTCCGCTCAGTGAAACAAGTGCTCAGTTGTGCCTGCCAACGCGCAACGCGTTTAAGCTGACGTTTTGTTTCTCGACTGAACTAACACAAGCGGGCCTTTATTTTGCCGCGGTAAAAAGGCACCTTATTCAGCGAGACAAAAAACTCTGTTCTGCAGCTCAGTCAAACAAGCTCTTGTGCGTGCCTGGCACCAGAGACAGGCCCAAAACGGTTTGAAGCTGACGTTTCTCTGAACAAGCGGGCCTTTTGGAGCGCTAAACAGTGAAAGATTTCTTTTCTAGAGCCAAAAACAAGCCGCGTTTTGAAGCTAACCAGTTCCGCAGCTCGCTAACTCTTTCCGCTCAGTGAAACAAGTGCTCAGTTGTGCCTGCCAACGCGCAACGCGTTTAAGCTGACGTTTTGTTTCTCGACTGAACTAACACAAGCGGGCCTTTATTTTGCCGCGGTAAAAAGGCACCTTATTCAGCGAGACAAAAAACTCTGTTCTGCAGCTCAGTCAAACAAGCTCTTGTGCGTGCCTGGCACCAGAGACAGGCCCAAAACGGTTTGAAGCTGACGTTTCTCTGAACAAGCGGGCCTTTTGGAGCGCTAAACAGTGAAAGATTTCTTTTCTAGAGCCAAAAACAAGCCGCGTTTTGAAGCTAACCAGTTCCGCAGCTCGCTAACTCTTTCCGCTCAGTGAAACAAGTGCTCAGTTGTGGCTGCCAACGCGCAACGCGTTTAAGCTGACGTTTTGTTTCTCGACTGAACTAACACAAGCGGGCCTTTATTTTGCCGCGGTAAAAAGGCACCTTATTCAGCGAGACAAAAAACTCTGTTCTGCAGCTCAGTCAAACAAGCTCTTGTGCGTGCCTGGCACCAGAGACAGGCCCAAAACGGTTTGAAGCTGACGTTTCTCTGAACAAGCGGGCCTTTTGGAGCGCTAAACAGTGAAAGATTTCTTTTCTAGAGCCAAAAACAAGCCGCGTTTTGAAGCTAACCAGTTCCGCAG
Organism: Siderastrea radians; assembly: GCA_964017195.1. Classification (NCBI taxonomy): domain Eukaryota; kingdom Metazoa; phylum Cnidaria; class Anthozoa; order Scleractinia; family Rhizangiidae; genus Siderastrea; species Siderastrea radians. Next base: position 26,225 of record CAXHKT010000291.1, on the reverse strand, counting down.
CTCGCTAACTCTTTCCGCTCAGTGAAACAAGTGCTCAGTTGTGCCTGCCAACGCGCAACGCGTTTAAGCTGACGTTTTGTTTCTCGACTGAACTAACACAAGCGGGCCTTTATTTTGCCGCGGTAAAAAGGCACCTTATTCAGCGAGACAAAAAACTCTGTTCTGCAGCTCAGTCAAACAAGCTCTTGTGCGTGCCTGGCACCAGAGACAGGCCCAAAACGGTTTGAAGCTGACGTTTCTCTGAACAAGCGGGCCTTTTGGAGCGCTAAACAGTGAAAGATTTCTTTTCTAGAGCCAAAAACAAGCCGCGTTTTGAAGCTAACCAGTTCCGCAGCTCGCTAACTCTTTCCGCTCAGTGAAACAAGTGCTCAGTTGTGCCTGCCAACGCGCAACGCGTTTAAGCTGACGTTTTGTTTCTCGACTGAACTAACACAAGCGGGCCTTTATTTTGCCGCGGTAAAAAGGCACCTTATTCAGCGAGACAAAAAACTCTGTTCTGCAGCTCAGTCAAACAAGCTCTTGTGCGTGCCTGGCACCAGAGACAGGCCCAAAACGGTTTGAAGCTGACGTTTCTCTGAACAAGCGGGCCTTTTGGAGCGCTAAACAGTGAAAGATTTCTTTTCTAGAGCCAAAAACAAGCCGCGTTTTGAAGCTAACCAGTTCCGCAGCTCGCTAACTCTTTCCGCTCAGTGAAACAAGTGCTCAGTTGTGCCTGCCAACGCGCAACGCGTTTAAGCTGACGTTTTGTTTCTCGACTGAACTAACACAAGCGGGCCTTTATTTTGCCGCGGTAAAAAGGCACCTTATTCAGCGAGACAAAAAACTCTGTTCTGCAGCTCAGTCAAACAAGCTCTTGTGCGTGCCTGGCACCAGAGACAGGCCCAAAACGGTTTGAAGCTGACGTTTCTCTGAACAAGCGGGCCTTTTGGAGCGCTAAACAGTGAAAGATTTCTTTTCTAGAGCCAAAAACAAGCCGCGTTTTGAAGCTAACCAGTTCCGCAGCTCGCTAACTCTTTCCGCTCAGTGAAACAAGTGCTCAGTTGTGCCTGCCAACGCGCAACGCGTTTAAGCTGACGTTTTGTTTCTCGACTGAACTAACACAAGCGGGCCTTTATTTTGCCGCGGTAAAAAGGCACCTTATTCAGCGAGACAAAAAACTCTGTTCTGCAGCTCAGTCAAACAAGCTCTTGTGCGTGCCTGGCACCAGAGACAGGCCCAAAACGGTTTGAAGCTGACGTTTCTCTGAACAAGCGGGCCTTTTGGAGCGCTAAACAGTGAAAGATTTCTTTTCTAGAGCCAAAAACAAGCCGCGTTTTGAAGCTAACCAGTTCCGCAGCTCGCTAACTCTTTCCGCTCAGTGAAACAAGTGCTCAGTTGTGGCTGCCAACGCGCAACGCGTTTAAGCTGACGTTTTGTTTCTCGACTGAACTAACACAAGCGGGCCTTTATTTTGCCGCGGTAAAAAGGCACCTTATTCAGCGAGACAAAAAACTCTGTTCTGCAGCTCAGTCAAACAAGCTCTTGTGCGTGCCTGGCACCAGAGACAGGCCCAAAACGGTTTGAAGCTGACGTTTCTCTGAACAAGCGGGCCTTTTGGAGCGCTAAACAGTGAAAGATTTCTTTTCTAGAGCCAAAAACAAGCCGCGTTTTGAAGCTAACCAGTTCCGCAGCTCGCTAACTCTTTCCGCTCAGTGAAACAAGTGCTCAGTTGTGCCTGCCAACGCGCAACGCGTTTAAGCTGACGTTTTGTTTCTCGACTGAACTAACACAAGCGGGCCTTTATTTTGCCGCGGTAAAAAGGCACCTTATTCAGCGAGACAAAAAACTCTGTTCTGCAGCTCAGTCAAACAAGCTCTTGTGCGTGCCTGGCACCAGAGACAGGCCCAAAACGGTTTGAAGCTGACGTTTCTCTGAACAAGCGGGCCTTTTGGAGCGCTAAACAGTGAAAGATTTCTTTTCTAGAGCCAAAAACAAGCCGCGTTTTGAAGCTAACCAGTTCCGCAGCTCGCTAACTCTTTCCGCTCAGTGAAACAAGTGCTCAGTTGTGCCTGCCAACGCGCAACGCGTTTAAGCTGACGTTTTGTTTCTCGACTGAACTAACACAAGCGGGCCTTTATTTTGCCGCGGTAAAAAGGCACCTTATTCAGCGAGACAAAAAACTCTGTTCTGCAGCTCAGTCAAACAAGCTCTTGTGCGTGCCTGGCACCAGAGACAGGCCCAAAACGGTTTGAAGCTGACGTTTCTCTGAACAAGCGGGCCTTTTGGAGCGCTAAACAGTGAAAGATTTCTTTTCTAGAGCCAAAAACAAGCCGCGTTTTGAAGCTAACCAGTTCCGCAGCTCGCTAACTCTTTCCGCTCAGTGAAACAAGTGCTCAGTTGTGCCTGCCAACGCGCAACGCGTTTAAGCTGACGTTTTGTTTCTCGACTGAACTAACACAAGCGGGCCTTTATTTTGCCGCGGTAAAAAGGCACCTTATTCAGCGAGACAAAAAACTCTGTTCTGCAGCTCAGTCAAACAAGCTCTTGTGCGTGCCTGGCACCAGAGACAGGCCCAAAACGGTTTGAAGCTGACGTTTCTCTGAACAAGCGGGCCTTTTGGAGCGCTAAACAGTGAAAGATTTCTTTTCTAGAGCCAAAAACAAGCCGCGTTTTGAAGCTAACCAGTTCCGCAGCTCGCTAACTCTTTCCGCTCAGTGAAACAAGTGCTCAGTTGTGGCTGCCGACGCGCAACGCGTTTAAGCTGACGTTTTGTTTCTCGACTGAACTAACACAAGCGGGCCTTTATTTTGCCGCGGTAAAAAGGCACCTTATTCAGCGAGACAAAAAACTCTGTTCTGCAGCTCAGTCAAACAAGCTCTTGTGCGTGCCTGGCACCAGAGACAGGCCCAAAACGGTTTGAAGCTGACGTTTCTCTGAACAAGCGGGCCTTTTGGAGCGCTAAACAGTGAAAGATTTCTTTTCTAGAGCCAAAAACAAGCCGCGTTTTGAAGCTAACCAGTTCCGCAGCTCGCTAACTCTTTCCGCTCAGTGAAACAAGTGCTCAGTTGTGGCTGCCGACGCGCAACGCGTTTAAGCTGACGTTTTGTTTCTCGACTGAACTAACACAAGCGGGCCTTTATTTTGCCGCGGTAAAAAGGCACCTTATTCAGCGAGACAAAAAACTCTGTTCTGCAGCTCAGTCAAACAAGCTCTTGTGCGTGCCTGGCACCAGAGACAGGCCCAAAACGGTTTGAAGCTGACGTTTCTCTGAACAAGCGGGCCTTTTGGAGCGCTAAACAGTGAAAGATTTCTTTTCTAGAGCCAAAAACAAGCCGCGTTTTGAAGCTAACCAGTTCCGCAGCTCGCTAACTCTTTCCGCTCAGTGAAACAAGTGCTCAGTTGTGCCTGCCGACGCGCAACGCGTTTAAGCTGACGTTTTGTTTCTCGACTGAACTAACACAAGCGGGCCTTTATTTTGCCGCGGTAAAAAGGCACCTTATTCAGCGAGACAAAAAACTCTGTTCTGCAGCTCAGTCAAACAAGCTCTTGTGCGTGCCTGGCACCAGAGACAGGCCCAAAACGGTTTGAAGCTGACGTTTCTCTGAACAAGCGGGCCTTTTGGAGCGCTAAACAGTGAAAGATTTCTTTTCTAGAGCCAAAAACAAGCCGCGTTTTGAAGCTAACCAGTTCCGCAGCTCGCTAACTCTTTCCGCTCAGTGAAACAAGTGCTCAGTTGTGCCTGCCAACGCGCAACGCGTTTAAGCTGACGTTTTGTTTCTCGACTGAACTAACACAAGCGGGCCTTTATTTTGCCGCGGTAAAAAGGCACCTTATTCAGCGAGACAAAAAACTCTGTTCTGCAGCTCAGTCAAACAAGCTCTTGTGCGTGCCTGGCACCAGAGACAGGCCCAAAACGGTTTGAAGCTGACGTTTCTCTGAACAAGCGGGCCTTTTGGAGCGCTAAACAGTGAAAGATTTCTTTTCTAGAGCCAAAAACAAGCCGCGTTTTGAAGCTAACCAGTTCCGCAGCTCGCTAACTCTTTCCGCTCAGTGAAACAAGTGCTCAGTTGTGGCTGGCAACGCGCAACGCGTTTAAGCTGACGTTTTGTTTCTCGACTGAACTAACACAAGCGGGCCTTTATTTTGCCGCGGTAAAAAGGCACCTTATTCAGCGAGACAAAAAACTCTGTTCTGCAGCTCAGTCAAACAAGCTCTTGTGCGTGCCTGGCACCAGAGACAGGCCCAAAACGGTTTGAAGCTGACGTTTCTCTGAACAAGCGGGCCTTTTGGAGCGCTAAACAGTGAAAGATTTCTTTTCTAGAGCCAAAAACAAGCCGCGTTTTGAAGCTAACCAGTTCCGCAGCTCGCTAACTCTTTCCGCTCAGTGAAACAAGTGCTCAGTTGTGCCTGCCAACGCGCAACGCGTTTAAGCTGACGTTTTGTTTCTCGACTGAACTAACACAAGCGGGCCTTTATTTTGCCGCGGTAAAAAGGCACCTTATTCAGCGAGACAAAAAACTCTGTTCTGCAGCTCAGTCAAACAAGCTCTTGTGCGTGCCTGGCACCAGAGACAGGCCCAAAACGGTTTGAAGCTGACGTTTCTCTGAACAAGCGGGCCTTTTGGAGCGCTAAACAGTGAAAGATTTCTTTTCTAGAGCCAAAAACAAGCCGCGTTTTGAAGCTAACCAGTTCCGCAGCTCGCTAACTCTTTCCGCTCAGTGAAACAAGTGCTCAGTTGTGGCTGCCGACGCGCAACGCGTTTAAGCTGACGTTTTGTTTCTCGACTGAACTAACACAAGCGGGCCTTTATTTTGCCGCGGTAAAAAGGCACCTTATTCAGCGAGACAAAAAACTCTGTTCTGCAGCTCAGTCAAACAAGCTCTTGTGCGTGCCTGGCACCAGAGACAGGCCCAAAACGGTTTGAAGCTGACGTTTCTCTGAACAAGCGGGCCTTTTGGAGCGCTAAACAGTGAAAGATTTCTTTTCTAGAGCCAAAAACAAGCCGCGTTTTGAAGCTAACCAGTTCCGCAGCTCGCTAACTCTTTCCGCTCAGTGAAACAAGTGCTCAGTTGTGCCTGCCGACGCGCAACGCGTTTAAGCTGACGTTTTGTTTCTCGACTGAACTAACACAAGCGGGCCTTTATTTTGCCGCGGTAAAAAGGCACCTTATTCAGCGAGACAAAAAACTCTGTTCTGCAGCTCAGTCAAACAAGCTCTTGTGCGTGCCTGGCACCAGAGACAGGCCCAAAACGGTTTGAAGCTGACGTTTCTCTGAACAAGCGGGCCTTTTGGAGCGCTAAACAGTGAAAGATTTCTTTTCTAGAGCCAAAAACAAGCCGCGTTTTGAAGCTAACCAGTTCCGCAGCTCGCTAACTCTTTCCGCTCAGTGAAACAAGTGCTCAGTTGTGCCTGCCAACGCGCAACGCGTTTAAGCTGACGTTTTGTTTCTCGACTGAACTAACACAAGCGGGCCTTTATTTTGCCGCGGTAAAAAGGCACCTTATTCAGCGAGACAAAAAACTCTGTTCTGCAGCTCAGTCAAACAAGCTCTTGTGCGTGCCTGGCACCAGAGACAGGCCCAAAACGGTTTGAAGCTGACGTTTCTCTGAACAAGCGGGCCTTTTGGAGCGCTAAACAGTGAAAGATTTCTTTTCTAGAGCCAAAAACAAGCCGCGTTTTGAAGCTAACCAGTTCCGCAGCTCGCTAACTCTTTCCGCTCAGTGAAACAAGTGCTCAGTTGTGGCTGGCAACGCGCAACGCGTTTAAGCTGACGTTTTGTTTCTCGACTGAACTAACACAAGCGGGCCTTTATTTTGCCGCGGTAAAAAGGCACCTTATTCAGCGAGACAAAAAACTCTGTTCTGCAGCTCAGTCAAACAAGCTCTTGTGCGTGCCTGGCACCAGAGACAGGCCCAAAACGGTTTGAAGCTGACGTTTCTCTGAACAAGCGGGCCTTTTGGAGCGCTAAACAGTGAAAGATTTCTTTTCTAGAGCCAAAAACAAGCCGCGTTTTGAAGCTAACCAGTTCCGCAGCTCGCTAACTCTTTCCGCTCAGTGAAACAAGTGCTCAGTTGTGCCTGCCAACGCGCAACGCGTTTAAGCTGACGTTTTGTTTCTCGACTGAACTAACACAAGCGGGCCTTTATTTTGCCGCGGTAAAAAGGCACCTTATTCAGCGAGACAAAAAACTCTGTTCTGCAGCTCAGTCAAACAAGCTCTTGTGCGTGCCTGGCACCAGAGACAGGCCCAAAACGGTTTGAAGCTGACGTTTCTCTGAACAAGCGGGCCTTTTGGAGCGCTAAACAGTGAAAGATTTCTTTTCTAGAGCCAAAAACAAGCCGCGTTTTGAAGCTAACCAGTTCCGCAGCTCGCTAACTCTTTCCGCTCAGTGAAACAAGTGCTCAGTTGTGGCTGCCGACGCGCAACGCGTTTAAGCTGACGTTTTGTTTCTCGACTGAACTAACACAAGCGGGCCTTTATTTTGCCGCGGTAAAAAGGCACCTTATTCAGCGAGACAAAAAACTCTGTTCTGCAGCTCAGTCAAACAAGCTCTTGTGCGTGCCTGGCACCAGAGACAGGCCCAAAACGGTTTGAAGCTGACGTTTCTCTGAACAAGCGGGCCTTTTGGAGCGCTAAACAGTGAAAGATTTCTTTTCTAGAGCCAAAAACAAGCCGCGTTTTGAAGCTAACCAGTTCCGCAGCTCGCTAACTCTTTCCGCTCAGTGAAACAAGTGCTCAGTTGTGCCTGCCGACGCGCAACGCGTTTAAGCTGACGTTTTGTTTCTCGACTGAACTAACACAAGCGGGCCTTTATTTTGCCGCGGTAAAAAGGCACCTTATTCAGCGAGACAAAAAACTCTGTTCTGCAGCTCAGTCAAACAAGCTCTTGTGCGTGCCTGGCACCAGAGACAGGCCCAAAACGGTTTGAAGCTGACGTTTCTCTGAACAAGCGGGCCTTTTGGAGCGCTAAACAGTGAAAGATTTCTTTTCTAGAGCCAAAAACAAGCCGCGTTTTGAAGCTAACCAGTTCCGCAGCTCGCTAACTCTTTCCGCTCAGTGAAACAAGTGCTCAGTTGTGCCTGCCAACGCGCAACGCGTTTAAGCTGACGTTTTGTTTCTCGACTGAACTAACACAAGCGGGCCTTTATTTTGCCGCGGTAAAAAGGCACCTTATTCAGCGAGACAAAAAACTCTGTTCTGCAGCTCAGTCAAACAAGCTCTTGTGCGTGCCTGGCACCAGAGACAGGCCCAAAACGGTTTGAAGCTGACGTTTCTCTGAACAAGCGGGCCTTTTGGAGCGCTAAACAGTGAAAGATTTCTTTTCTAGAGCCAAAAACAAGCCGCGTTTTGAAGCTAACCAGTTCCGCAGCTCGCTAACTCTTTCCGCTCAGTGAAACAAGTGCTCAGTTGTGGCTGCCAACGCGCAACGCGTTTAAGCTGACGTTTTGTTTCTCGACTGAACTAACACAAGCGGGCCTTTATTTTGCCGCGGTAAAAAGGCACCTTATTCAGCGAGACAAAAAACTCTGTTCTGCAGCTCAGTCAAACAAGCTCTTGTGCGTGCCTGGCACCAGAGACAGGCCCAAAACGGTTTGAAGCTGACGTTTCTCTGAACAAGCGGGCCTTTTGGAGCGCTAAACAGTGAAAGATTTCTTTTCTAGAGCCAAAAACAAGCCGCGTTTTGAAGCTAACCAGTTCCGCAGCTCGCTAACTCTTTCCGCTCAGTGAAACAAGTGCTCAGTTGTGCCTGCCAACGCGCAACGCGTTTAAGCTGACGTTTTGTTTCTCGACTGAACTAACACAAGCGGGCCTTTATTTTGCCGCGGTAAAAAGGCACCTTATTCAGCGAGACAAAAAACTCTGTTCTGCAGCTCAGTCAAACAAGCTCTTGTGCGTGCCTGGCACCAGAGACAGGCCCAAAACGGTTTGAAGCTGACGTTTCTCTGAACAAGCGGGCCTTTTGGAGCGCTAAACAGTGAAAGATTTCTTTTCTAGAGCCAAAAACAAGCCGCGTTTTGAAGCTAACCAGTTCCGCAGCTCGCTAACTCTTTCCGCTCAGTGAAACAAGTGCTCAGTTGTGGCTGCCAACGCGCAACGCGTTTAAGCTGACGTTTTGTTTCTCGACTGAACTAACACAAGCGGGCCTTTATTTTGCCGCGGTAAAAAGGCACCTTATTCAGCGAGACAAAAAACTCTGTTCTGCAGCTCAGTCAAACAAGCTCTTGTGCGTGCCTGGCACCAGAGACAGGCCCAAAACGGTTTGAAGCTGACGTTTCTCTGAACAAGCGGGCCTTTTGGAGCGCTAAACAGTGAAAGATTTCTTTTCTAGAGCCAAAAACAAGCCGCGTTTTGAAGCTAACCAGTTCCGCAGCTCGCTAACTCTTTCCGCTCAGTGAAACAAGTGCTCAGTTGTGCCTGCCAACGCGCAACGCGTTTAAGCTGACGTTTTGTTTCTCGACTGAACTAACACAAGCGGGCCTTTATTTTGCCGCGGTAAAAAGGCACCTTATTCAGCGAGACAAAAAACTCTGTTCTGCAGCTCAGTCAAACAAGCTCTTGTGCGTGCCTGGCACCAGAGACAGGCCCAAAACGGTTTGAAGCTGACGTTTCTCTGAACAAGCGGGCCTTTTGGAGCGCTAAACAGTGAAAGATTTCTTTTCTAGAGCCAAAAACAAGCCGCGTTTTGAAGCTAACCAGTTCCGCAGCTCGCTAACTCTTTCCGCTCAGTGAAACAAGTGCTCAGTTGTGCCTGCCAACGCGCAACGCGTTTAAGCTGACGTTTTGTTTCTCGACTGAACTAACACAAGCGGGCCTTTATTTTGCCGCGGTAAAAAGGCACCTTATTCAGCGAGACAAAAAACTCTGTTCTGCAGCTCAGTCAAACAAGCTCTTGTGCGTGCCTGGCACCAGAGACAGGCCCAAAACGGTTTGAAGCTGACGTTTCTCTGAACAAGCGGGCCTTTTGGAGCGCTAAACAGTGAAAGATTTCTTTTCTAGAGCCAAAAACAAGCCGCGTTTTGAAGCTAACCAGTTCCGCAGCTCGCTAACTCTTTCCGCTCAGTGAAACAAGTGCTCAGTTGTGGCTGCCAACGCGCAACGCGTTTAAGCTGACGTTTTGTTTCTCGACTGAACTAACACAAGCGGGCCTTTATTTTGCCGCGGTAAAAAGGCACCTTATTCAGCGAGACAAAAAACTCTGTTCTGCAGCTCAGTCAAACAAGCTCTTGTGCGTGCCTGGCACCAGAGACAGGCCCAAAACGGTTTGAAGCTGACGTTTCTCTGAACAAGCGGGCCTTTTGGAGCGCTAAACAGTGAAAGATTTCTTTTCTAGAGCCAAAAACAAGCCGCGTTTTGAAGCTAACCAGTTCCGCAGCTCGCTAACTCTTTCCGCTCAGTGAAACAAGTGCTCAGTTGTGGCTGCCAACGCGCAACGCGTTTAAGCTGACGTTTTGTTTCTCGACTGAACTAACACAAGCGGGCCTTTATTTTGCCGCGGTAAAAAGGCACCTTATTCAGCGAGACAAAAAACTCTGTTCTGCAGCTCAGTCAAACAAGCTCTTGTGCGTGCCTGGCACCAGAGACAGGCCCAAAACGGTTTGAAGCTGACGTTTCTCTGAACAAGCGGGCCTTTTGGAGCGCTAAACAGTGAAAGATTTCTTTTCTAGAGCCAAAAACAAGCCGCGTTTTGAAGCTAACCAGTTCCGCAGCTCGCTAACTCTTTCCGCTCAGTGAAACAAGTGCTCAGTTGTGCCTGCCAACGCGCAACGCGTTTAAGCTGACGTTTTGTTTCTCGACTGAACTAACACAAGCGGGCCTTTATTTTGCCGCGGTAAAAAGGCACCTTATTCAGCGAGACAAAAAACTCTGTTCTGCAGCTCAGTCAAACAAGCTCTTGTGCGTGCCTGGCACCAGAGACAGGCCCAAAACGGTTTGAAGCTGACGTTTCTCTGAACAAGCGGGCCTTTTGGAGCGCTAAACAGTGAAAGATTTCTTTTCTAGAGCCAAAAACAAGCCGCGTTTTGAAGCTAACCAGTTCCGCAGCTCGCTAACTCTTTCCGCTCAGTGAAACAAGTGCTCAGTTGTGGCTGCCAACGCGCAACGCGTTTAAGCTGACGTTTTGTTTCTCGACTGAACTAACACAAGCGGGCCTTTATTTTGCCGCGGTAAAAAGGCACCTTATTCAGCGAGACAAAAAACTCTGTTCTGCAGCTCAGTCAAACAAGCTCTTGTGCGTGCCTGGCACCAGAGACAGGCCCAAAACGGTTTGAAGCTGACGTTTCTCTGAACAAGCGGGCCTTTTGGAGCGCTAAACAGTGAAAGATTTCTTTTCTAGAGCCAAAAACAAGCCGCGTTTTGAAGCTAACCAGTTCCGCAGCTCGCTAACTCTTTCCGCTCAGTGAAACAAGTGCTCAGTTGTGGCTGCCAACGCGCAACGCGTTTAAGCTGACGTTTTGTTTCTCGACTGAACTAACACAAGCGGGCCTTTATTTTGCCGCGGTAAAAAGGCACCTTATTCAGCGAGACAAAAAACTCTGTTCTGCAGCTCAGTCAAACAAGCTCTTGTGCGTGCCTGGCACCAGAGACAGGCCCAAAACGGTTTGAAGCTGACGTTTCTCTGAACAAGCGGGCCTTTTGGAGCGCTAAACAGTGAAAGATTTCTTTTCTAGAGCCAAAAACAAGCCGCGTTTTGAAGCTAACCAGTTCCGCAGCTCGCTAACTCTTTCCGCTCAGTGAAACAAGTGCTCAGTTGTGGCTGCCGACGCGCAACGCGTTTAAGCTGACGTTTTGTTTCTCGACTGAACTAACACAAGCGGGCCTTTATTTTGCCGCGGTAAAAAGGCACCTTATTCAGCGAGACAAAAAACTCTGTTCTGCAGCTCAGTCAAACAAGCTCTTGTGCGTGCCTGGCACCAGAGACAGGCCCAAAACGGTTTGAAGCTGACGTTTCTCTGAACAAGCGGGCCTTTTGGAGCGCTAAACAGTGAAAGATTTCTTTTCTAGAGCCAAAAACAAGCCGCGTTTTGAAGCTAACCAGTTCCGCAGCTCGCTAACTCTTTCCGCTCAGTGAAACAAGTGCTCAGTTGTGGCTGCCGACGCGCAACGCGTTTAAGCTGACGTTTTGTTTCTCGACTGAACTAACACAAGCGGGCCTTTATTTTGCCGCGGTAAAAAGGCACCTTATTCAGCGAGACAAAAAACTCTGTTCTGCAGCTCAGTCAAACAAGCTCTTGTGCGTGCCTGGCACCAGAGACAGGCCCAAAACGGTTTGAAGCTGACGTTTCTCTGAACAAGCGGGCCTTTTGGAGCGCTAAACAGTGAAAGATTTCTTTTCTAGAGCCAAAAACAAGCCGCGTTTTGAAGCTAACCAGTTCCGCAGCTCGCTAACTCTTTCCGCTCAGTGAAACAAGTGCTCAGTTGTGCCTGCCGACGCGCAACGCGTTTAAGCTGACGTTTTGTTTCTCGACTGAACTAACACAAGCGGGCCTTTATTTTGCCGCGGTAAAAAGGCACCTTATTCAGCGAGACAAAAAACTCTGTTCTGCAGCTCAGTCAAACAAGCTCTTGTGCGTGCCTGGCACCAGAGACAGGCCCAAAACGGTTTGAAGCTGACGTTTCTCTGAACAAGCGGGCCTTTTGGAGCGCTAAACAGTGAAAGATTTCTTTTCTAGAGCCAAAAACAAGCCGCGTTTTGAAGCTAACCAGTTCCGCAGCTCGCTAACTCTTTCCGCTCAGTGAAACAAGTGCTCAGTTGTGCCTGCCAACGCGCAACGCGTTTAAGCTGACGTTTTGTTTCTCGACTGAACTAACACAAGCGGGCCTTTATTTTGCCGCGGTAAAAAGGCACCTTATTCAGCGAGACAAAAAACTCTGTTCTGCAGCTCAGTCAAACAAGCTCTTGTGCGTGCCTGGCACCAGAGACAGGCCCAAAACGGTTTGAAGCTGACGTTTCTCTGAACAAGCGGGCCTTTTGGAGCGCTAAACAGTGAAAGATTTCTTTTCTAGAGCCAAAAACAAGCCGCGTTTTGAAGCTAACCAGTTCCGCAGCTCGCTAACTCTTTCCGCTCAGTGAAACAAGTGCTCAGTTGTGCCTGCCAACGCGCAACGCGTTTAAGCTGACGTTTTGTTTCTCGACTGAACTAACACAAGCGGGCCTTTATTTTGCCGCGGTAAAAAGGCACCTTATTCAGCGAGACAAAAAACTCTGTTCTGCAGCTCAGTCAAACAAGCTCTTGTGCGTGCCTGGCACCAGAGACAGGCCCAAAACGGTTTGAAGCTGACGTTTCTCTGAACAAGCGGGCCTTTTGGAGCGCTAAACAGTGAAAGATTTCTTTTCTAGAGCCAAAAACAAGCCGCGTTTTGAAGCTAACCAGTTCCGCAGCTCGCTAACTCTTTCCGCTCAGTGAAACAAGTGCTCAGTTGTGCCTGCCAACGCGCAACGCGTTTAAGCTGACGTTTTGTTTCTCGACTGAACTAACACAAGCGGGCCTTTATTTTGCCGCGGTAAAAAGGCACCTTATTCAGCGAGACAAAAAACTCTGTTCTGCAGCTCAGTCAAACAAGCTCTTGTGCGTGCCTGGCACCAGAGACAGGCCCAAAACGGTTTGAAGCTGACGTTTCTCTGAACAAGCGGGCCTTTTGGAGCGCTAAACAGTGAAAGATTTCTTTTCTAGAGCCAAAAACAAGCCGCGTTTTGAAGCTAACCAGTTCCGCAGCTCGCTAACTCTTTCCGCTCAGTGAAACAAGTGCTCAGTTGTGGCTGCCAACGCGCAACGCGTTTAAGCTGACGTTTTGTTTCTCGACTGAACTAACACAAGCGGGCCTTTATTTTGCCGCGGTAAAAAGGCACCTTATTCAGCGAGACAAAAAACTCTGTTCTGCAGCTCAGTCAAACAAGCTCTTGTGCGTGCCTGGCACCAGAGACAGGCCCAAAACGGTTTGAAGCTGACGTTTCTCTGAACAAGCGGGCCTTTTGGAGCGCTAAACAGTGAAAGATTTCTTTTCTAGAGCCAAAAACAAGCCGCGTTTTGAAGCTAACCAGTTCCGCAGCTCGCTAACTCTTTCCGCTCAGTGAAACAAGTGCTCAGTTGTGGCTGCCAACGCGCAACGCGTTTAAGCTGACGTTTTGTTTCTCGACTGAACTAACACAAGCGGGCCTTTATTTTGCCGCGGTAAAAAGGCACCTTATTCAGCGAGACAAAAAACTCTGTTCTGCAGCTCAGTCAAACAAGCTCTTGTGCGTGCCTGGCACCAGAGACAGGCCCAAAACGGTTTGAAGCTGACGTTTCTCTGAACAAGCGGGCCTTTTGGAGCGCTAAACAGTGAAAGATTTCTTTTCTAGAGCCAAAAACAAGCCGCGTTTTGAAGCTAACCAGTTCCGCAGCTCGCTAACTCTTTCCGCTCAGTGAAACAAGTGCTCAGTTGTGGCTGCCAACGCGCAACGCGTTTAAGCTGACGTTTTGTTTCTCGACTGAACTAACACAAGCGGGCCTTTATTTTGCCGCGGTAAAAAGGCACCTTATTCAGCGAGACAAAAAACTCTGTTCTGCAGCTCAGTCAAACAAGCTCTTGTGCGTGCCTGGCACCAGAGACAGGCCCAAAACGGTTTGAAGCTGACGTTTCTCTGAACAAGCGGGCCTTTTGGAGCGCTAAACAGTGAAAGATTTCTTTTCTAGAGCCAAAAACAAGCCGCGTTTTGAAGCTAACCAGTTCCGCAGCTCGCTAACTCTTTCCGCTCAGTGAAACAAGTGCTCAGTTGTGGCTGCCAACGCGCAACGCGTTTAAGCTGACGTTTTGTTTCTCGACTGAACTAACACAAGCGGGCCTTTATTTTGCCGCGGTAAAAAGGCACCTTATTCAGCGAGACAAAAAACTCTGTTCTGCAGCTCAGTCAAACAAGCTCTTGTGCGTGCCTGGCACCAGAGACAGGCCCAAAACGGTTTGAAGCTGACGTTTCTCTGAACAAGCGGGCCTTTTGGAGCGCTAAACAGTGAAAGATTTCTTTTCTAGAGCCAAAAACAAGCCGCGTTTTGAAGCTAACCAGTTCCGCAGCTCGCTAACTCTTTCCGCTCAGTGAAACAAGTGCTCAGTTGTGGCTGCCAACGCGCAACGCGTTTAAGCTGACGTTTTGTTTCTCGACTGAACTAACACAAGCGGGCCTTTATTTTGCCGCGGTAAAAAGGCACCTTATTCAGCGAGACAAAAAACTCTGTTCTGCAGCTCAGTCAAACAAGCTCTTGTGCGTGCCTGGCACCAGAGACAGGCCCAAAACGGTTTGAAGCTGACGTTTCTCTGAACAAGCGGGCCTTTTGGAGCGCTAAACAGTGAAAGATTTCTTTTCTAGAGCCAAAAACAAGCCGCGTTTTGAAGCTAACCAGTTCCGCAGCTCGCTAACTCTTTCCGCTCAGTGAAACAAGTGCTCAGTTGTGCCTGCCAACGCGCAACGCGTTTAAGCTGACGTTTTGTTTCTCGACTGAACTAACACAAGCGGGCCTTTATTTTGCCGCGGTAAAAAGGCACCTTATTCAGCGAGACAAAAAACTCTGTTCTGCAGCTCAGTCAAACAAGCTCTTGTGCGTGCCTGGCACCAGAGACAGGCCCAAAACGGTTTGAAGCTGACGTTTCTCTGAACAAGCGGGCCTTTTGGAGCGCTAAACAGTGAAAGATTTCTTTTCTAGAGCCAAAAACAAGCCGCGTTTTGAAGCTAACCAGTTCCGCAGCTCGCTAACTCTTTCCGCTCAGTGAAACAAGTGCTCAGTTGTGCCTGCCAACGCGCAACGCGTTTAAGCTGACGTTTTGTTTCTCGACTGAACTAACACAAGCGGGCCTTTATTTTGCCGCGGTAAAAAGGCACCTTATTCAGCGAGACAAAAAACTCTGTTCTGCAGCTCAGTCAAACAAGCTCTTGTGCGTGCCTGGCACCAGAGACAGGCCCAAAACGGTTTGAAGCTGACGTTTCTCTGAACAAGCGGGCCTTTTGGAGCGCTAAACAGTGAAAGATTTCTTTTCTAGAGCCAAAAACAAGCCGCGTTTTGAAGCTAACCAGTTCCGCAGCTCGCTAACTCTTTCCGCTCAGTGAAACAAGTGCTCAGTTGTGCCTGCCAACGCGCAACGCGTTTAAGCTGACGTTTTGTTTCTCGACTGAACTAACACAAGCGGGCCTTTATTTTGCCGCGGTAAAAAGGCACCTTATTCAGCGAGACAAAAAACTCTGTTCTGCAGCTCAGTCAAACAAGCTCTTGTGCGTGCCTGGCACCAGAGACAGGCCCAAAACGGTTTGAAGCTGACGTTTCTCTGAACAAGCGGGCCTTTTGGAGCGCTAAACAGTGAAAGATTTCTTTTCTAGAGCCAAAAACAAGCCGCGTTTTGAAGCTAACCAGTTCCGCAGCTCGCTAACTCTTTCCGCTCAGTGAAACAAGTGCTCAGTTGTGCCTGCCAACGCGCAACGCGTTTAAGCTGACGTTTTGTTTCTCGACTGAACTAACACAAGCGGGCCTTTATTTTGCCGCGGTAAAAAGGCACCTTATTCAGCGAGACAAAAAACTCTGTTCTGCAGCTCAGTCAAACAAGCTCTTGTGCGTGCCTGGCACCAGAGACAGGCCCAAAACGGTTTGAAGCTGACGTTTCTCTGAACAAGCGGGCCTTTTGGAGCGCTAAACAGTGAAAGATTTCTTTTCTAGAGCCAAAAACAAGCCGCGTTTTGAAGCTAACCAGTTCCGCAGCTCGCTAACTCTTTCCGCTCAGTGAAACAAGTGCTCAGTTGTGCCTGCCAACGCGCAACGCGTTTAAGCTGACGTTTTGTTTCTCGACTGAACTAACACAAGCGGGCCTTTATTTTGCCGCGGTAAAAAGGCACCTTATTCAGCGAGACAAAAAACTCTGTTCTGCAGCTCAGTCAAACAAGCTCTTGTGCGTGCCTGGCACCAGAGACAGGCCCAAAACGGTTTGAAGCTGACGTTTCTCTGAACAAGCGGGCCTTTTGGAGCGCTAAACAGTGAAAGATTTCTTTTCTAGAGCCAAAAACAAGCCGCGTTTTGAAGCTAACCAGTTCCGCAGCTCGCTAACTCTTTCCGCTCAGTGAAACAAGTGCTCAGTTGTGCCTGCCAACGCGCAACGCGTTTAAGCTGACGTTTTGTTTCTCGACTGAACTAACACAAGCGGGCCTTTATTTTGCCGCGGTAAAAAGGCACCTTATTCAGCGAGACAAAAAACTCTGTTCTGCAGCTCAGTCAAACAAGCTCTTGTGCGTGCCTGGCACCAGAGACAGGCCCAAAACGGTTTGAAGCTGACGTTTCTCTGAACAAGCGGGCCTTTTGGAGCGCTAAACAGTGAAAGATTTCTTTTCTAGAGCCAAAAACAAGCCGCGTTTTGAAGCTAACCAGTTCCGCAGCTCGCTAACTCTTTCCGCTCAGTGAAACAAGTGCTCAGTTGTGGCTGCCAACGCGCAACGCGTTTAAGCTGACGTTTTGTTTCTCGACTGAACTAACACAAGTGGGCCTTTATTTTGCCGCGGTAAAAAGGCACCTTATTCAGCGAGACAAAAAACTCTGTTCTGCAGCTCAGTCAAACAAGCTCTTGTGCGTGCCTGGCACCAGAGACAGGCCCAAAACGGTTTGAAGCTGACGTTTCTCTGAACAAGCGGGCCTTTTGCAGCGCTAAACAGTGAAAGATTTCTTTTCTAGAGCCAAAAACAAGCCGCGTTTTGAAGCTAACCAGTTCCGCAGCTCGCTAACTCTTTCCGCTCAGTGAAACAAGTGCTCAGTTGTGCCTGCCAACGCGCAACGCGTTTAAGCTGACGTTTTGTTTCTCGACTGAACTAACACAAGCGGGCCTTTATTTTGCCGCGGTAAAAAGGCACCTTATTCAGCGAGACAAAAACTCTGTTCTGCAGCTCAGTCAAACAAGCTCTTGTGCGTGCCTGGCACCAGAGACAGGCCCAAAACGGTTTGAAGCTGACGTTTCTCTGAACAAGCGGGCCTTTTGGAGCGCTAAACAGTGAAAGATTTCTTTTCTAGAGCCAAAAACAAGCCGCGTTTTGAAGCTAACCAGTTCGGCAGCTCGCTAACTCTTTCCGCTCAGTGAAACAAGTGCTCAGTTGTGCCTGCCAACGCGCAACGCGTTTAAGCTGACGTTTTGTTTCTCGACTGAACTAACACAAGCGGGCCTTTATTTTGCCGCGGTAAAAAGGCACCTTATTCAGCGAGACAAAAAACTCTGTTCTGCAGCTCAGTCAAACAAGCTCTTGTGCGTGCCTGGCACCAGAGACAGGCCCAAAACGGTTTGAAGCTGACGTTTCTCTGAACAAGCGGGCCTTTTGGAGCGCTAAACAGTGAAAGATTTCTTTTCTAGAGCCAAAAACAAGCCGCGTTTTGAAGCTAACCAGTTCGGCAGCTCGCTAACTCTTTCCGCTCAGTGAAACAAGTGCTCAGTTGTGCCTGCCAACGCGCAACGCGTTTAAGCTGACGTTTTGTTTCTCGACTGAACTAACACAAGCGGGCCTTTATTTTGCCGCGGTAAAAAGGCACCTTATTCAGCGAGACAAAAAACTCTGTTCTGCAGCTCAGTCAAACAAGCTCTTGTGCGTGCCTGGCACCAGAGACAGGCCCAAAACGGTTTGAAGCTGACGTTTCTCTGAACAAGCGGGCCTTTTGGAGCGCTAAACAGTGAAAGATTTCTTTTCTAGAGCCAAAAACAAGCCGCGTTTTGAAGCTAACCAGTTCGGCAGCTCGCTAACTCTTTCCGCTCAGTGAAACAAGTGCTCAGTTGTGCCTGCCAACGCGCAACGCGTTTAAGCTGACGTTTTGTTTCTCGACTGAACTAACACAAGCGGGCCTTTATTTTGCCGCGGTAAAAAGGCACCTTATTCAGCGAGACAAAAAACTCTGTTCTGCAGCTCAGTCAAACAAGCTCTTGTGCGTGCCTGGCACCAGAGACAGGCCCAAAACGGTTTGAAGCTGACGTTTCTCTGAACAAGCGGGCCTTTTGGAGCGCTAAACAGTGAAAGATTTCTTTTCTAGAGCCAAAAACAAGCCGCGTTTTGAAGCTAACCAGTTCCGCAGCTCGCTAACTCTTTCCGCTCAGTGAAACAAGTGCTCAGTTGTGCCTGCCAACGCGCAACGCGTTTAAGCTGACGTTTTGTTTCTCGACTGAACTAACACAAGCGGGCCTTTATTTTGCCGCGGTAAAAAGGCACCTTATTCAGCGAGACAAAAAACTCTGTTCTGCAGCTCAGTCAAACAAGCTCTTGTGCGTGCCTGGCACCAGAGACAGGCCCAAAACGGTTTGAAGCTGACGTTTCTCTGAACAAGCGGGCCTTTTGGAGCGCTAAACAGTGAAAGATTTCTTTTCTAGAGCCAAAAACAAGCCGCGTTTTGAAGCTAACCAGTTCCGCAGCTCGCTAACTCTTTCCGCTCAGTGAAACAAGTGCTCAGTTGTGGCTGCCAACGCGCAACGCGTTTAAGCTGACGTTTTGTTTCTCGACTGAACTAACACAAGCGGGCCTTTATTTTGCCGCGGTAAAAAGGCACCTTATTCAGCGAGACAAAAAACTCTGTTCTGCAGCTCAGTCAAACAAGCTCTTGTGCGTGCCTGGCACCAGAGACAGGCCCAAAACGGTTTGAAGCTGACGTTTCTCTGAACAAGCGGGCCTTTTGGAGCGCTAAACAGTGAAAGATTTCTTTTCTAGAGCCAAAAACAAGCCGCGTTTTGAAGCTAACCAGTTCCGCAGCTCGCTAACTCTTTCCGCTCAGTGAAACAAGTGCTCAGTTGTGCCTGCCAACGCGCAACGCGTTTAAGCTGACGTTTTGTTTCTCGACTGAACTAACACAAGCGGGCCTTTATTTTGCCGCGGTAAAAAGGCACCTTATTCAGCGAGACAAAAAACTCTGTTCTGCAGCTCAGTCAAACAAGCTCTTGTGCGTGCCTGGCACCAGAGACAGGCCCAAAACGGTTTGAAGCTGACGTTTCTCTGAACAAGCGGGCCTTTTGGAGCGCTAAACAGTGAAAGATTTCTTTTCTAGAGCCAAAAACAAGCCGCGTTTTGAAGCTAACCAGTTCCGCAGCTCGCTAACTCTTTCCGCTCAGTGAAACAAGTGCTCAGTTGTGCCTGCCAACGCGCAACGCGTTTAAGCTGACGTTTTGTTTCTCGACTGAACTAACACAAGCGGGCCTTTATTTTGCCGCGGTAAAAAGGCACCTTATTCAGCGAGACAAAAAACTCTGTTCTGCAGCTCAGTCAAACAAGCTCTTGTGCGTGCCTGGCACCAGAGACAGGCCCAAAACGGTTTGAAGCTGACGTTTCTCTGAACAAGCGGGCCTTTTGGAGCGCTAAACAGTGAAAGATTTCTTTTCTAGAGCCAAAAACAAGCCGCGTTTTGAAGCTAACCAGTTCCGCAGCTCGCTAACTCTTTCCGCTCAGTGAAACAAGTGCTCAGTTGTGCCTGCCAACGCGCAACGCGTTTAAGCTGACGTTTTGTTTCTCGACTGAACTAACACAAGCGGGCCTTTATTTTGCCGCGGTAAAAAGGCACCTTATTCAGCGAGACAAAAAACTCTGTTCTGCAGCTCAGTCAAACAAGCTCTTGTGCGTGCCTGGCACCAGAGACAGGCCCAAAACGGTTTGAAGCTGACGTTTCTCTGAACAAGCGGGCCTTTTGGAGCGCTAAACAGTGAAAGATTTCTTTTCTAGAGCCAAAAACAAGCCGCGTTTTGAAGCTAACCAGTTCCGCAGCTCGCTAACTCTTTCCGCTCAGTGAAACAAGTGCTCAGTTGTGGCTGCCAACGCGCAACGCGTTTAAGCTGACGTTTTGTTTCTCGACTGAACTAACACAAGCGGGCCTTTATTTTGCCGCGGTAAAAAGGCACCTTATTCAGCGAGACAAAAAACTCTGTTCTGCAGCTCAGTCAAACAAGCTCTTGTGCGTGCCTGGCACCAGAGACAGGCCCAAAACGGTTTGAAGCTGACGTTTCTCTGAACAAGCGGGCCTTTTGGAGCGCTAAACAGTGAAAGATTTCTTTTCTAGAGCCAAAAACAAGCCGCGTTTTGAAGCTAACCAGTTCCGCAGCTCGCTAACTCTTTCCGCTCAGTGAAACAAGTGCTCAGTTGTGCCTGCCAACGCGCAACGCGTTTAAGCTGACGTTTTGTTTCTCGACTGAACTAACACAAGCGGGCCTTTATTTTGCCGCGGTAAAAAGGCACCTTATTCAGCGAGACAAAAAACTCTGTTCTGCAGCTCAGTCAAACAAGCTCTTGTGCGTGCCTGGCACCAGAGACAGGCCCAAAACGGTTTGAAGCTGACGTTTCTCTGAACAAGCGGGCCTTTTGGAGCGCTAAACAGTGAAAGATTTCTTTTCTAGAGCCAAAAACAAGCCGCGTTTTGAAGCTAACCAGTTCCGCAGCTCGCTAACTCTTTCCGCTCAGTGAAACAAGTGCTCAGTTGTGCCTGCCAACGCGCAACGCGTTTAAGCTGACGTTTTGTTTCTCGACTGAACTAACACAAGAGGGCCTTTATTTTGCCGCGGTAAAAAGGCACCTTATTCAGCGAGACAAAAAACTCTGTTCTGCAGCTCAGTCAAACAAGCTCTTGTGCGTGCCTGGCACCAGAGACAGGCCCAAAACGGTTTGAAGCTGACGTTTCTCTGAACAAGCGGGCCTTTTGGAGCGCTAAACAGTGAAAGATTTCTTTTCTAGAGCCAAAAACAAGCCGCGTTTTGAAGCTAACCAGTTCCGCAGCTCGCTAACTCTTTCCGCTCAGTGAAACAAGTGCTCAGTTGTGCCTGCCAACGCGCAACGCGTTTAAGCTGACGTTTTGTTTCTCGACTGAACTAACACAAGCGGGCCTTTATTTTGCCGCGGTAAAAAGGCACCTTATTCAGCGAGACAAAAAACTCTGTTCTGCAGCTCAGTCAAACAAGCTCTTGTGCGTGCCTGGCACCAGAGACAGGCCCAAAACGGTTTGAAGCTGACGTTTCTCTGAACAAGCGGGCCTTTTGGAGCGCTAAACAGTGAAAGATTTCTTTTCTAGAGCCAAAAACAAGCCGCGTTTTGAAGCTAACCAGTTCCGCAGCTCGCTAACTCTTTCCGCTCAGTGAAACAAGTGCTCAGTTGTGCCTGCCAACGCGCAACGCGTTTAAGCTGACGTTTTGTTTCTCGACTGAACTAACACAAGCGGGCCTTTATTTTGCCGCGGTAAAAAGGCACCTTATTCAGCGAGACAAAAAACTCTGTTCTGCAGCTCAGTCAAACAAGCTCTTGTGCGTGCCTGGCACCAGAGACAGGCCCAAAACGGTTTGAAGCTGACGTTTCTCTGAACAAGCGGGCCTTTTGGAGCGCTAAACAGTGAAAGATTTCTTTTCTAGAGCCAAAAACAAGCCGCGTTTTGAAGCTAACCAGTTCGGCAGCTCGCTAACTCTTTCCGCTCAGTGAAACAAGTGCTCAGTTGTGCCTGCCAACGCGCAACGCGTTTAAGCTGACGTTTTGTTTCTCGACTGAACTAACACAAGCGGGCCTTTATTTTGCCGCGGTAAAAAGGCACCTTATTCAGCGAGACAAAAAACTCTGTTCTGCAGCTCAGTCAAACAAGCTCTTGTGCGTGCCTGGCACCAGAGACAGGCCCAAAACGGTTTGAAGCTGACGTTTCTCTGAACAAGCGGGCCTTTTGGAGCGCTAAACAGTGAAAGATTTCTTTTCTAGAGCCAAAAACAAGCCGCGTTTTGAAGCTAACCAGTTCCGCAGCTCGCTAACTCTTTCCGCTCAGTGAAACAAGTGCTCAGTTGTGGCTGCCAACGCGCAACGCGTTTAAGCTGACGTTTTGTTTCTCGACTGAACTAACACAAGCGGGCCTTTATTTTGCCGCGGTAAAAAGGCACCTTATTCAGCGAGACAAAAAACTCTGTTCTGCAGCTCAGTCAAACAAGCTCTTGTGCGTGCCTGGCACCAGAGACAGGCCCAAAACGGTTTGAAGCTGACGTTTCTCTGAACAAGCGGGCCTTTTGGAGCGCTAAACAGTGAAAGATTTCTTTTCTAGAGCCAAAAACAAGCCGCGTTTTGAAGCTAACCAGTTCCGCAGCTCGCTAACTCTTTCCGCTCAGTGAAACAAGTGCTCAGTTGTGCCTGCCAACGCGCAACGCGTTTAAGCTGACGTTTTGTTTCTCGACTGAACTAACACAAGCGGGCCTTTATTTTGCCGCGGTAAAAAGGCACCTTATTCAGCGAGACAAAAAACTCTGTTCTGCAGCTCAGTCAAACAAGCTCTTGTGCGTGCCTGGCACCAGAGACAGGCCCAAAACGGTTTGAAGCTGACGTTTCTCTGAACAAGCGGGCCTTTTGGAGCGCTAAACAGTGAAAGATTTCTTTTCTAGAGCCAAAAACAAGCCGCGTTTTGAAGCTAACCAGTTCCGCAGCTCGCTAACTCTTTCCGCTCAGTGAAACAAGTGCTCAGTTGTGGCTGCCAACGCGCAACGCGTTTAAGCTGACGTTTTGTTTCTCGACTGAACTAACACAAGCGGGCCTTTATTTTGCCGCGGTAAAAAGGCACCTTATTCAGCGAGACAAAAAACTCTGTTCTGCAGCTCAGTCAAACAAGCTCTTGTGCGTGCCTGGCACCAGAGACAGGCCCAAAACGGTTTGAAGCTGACGTTTCTCTGAACAAGCGGGCCTTTTGGAGCGCTAAACAGTGAAAGATTTCTTTTCTAGAGCCAAAAACAAGCCGCGTTTTGAAGCTAACCAGTTCCGCAGCTCGCTAACTCTTTCCGCTCAGTGAAACAAGTGCTCAGTTGTGCCTGCCAACGCGCAACGCGTTTAAGCTGACGTTTTGTTTCTCGACTGAACTAACACAAGAGGGCCTTTATTTTGCCGCGGTAAAAAGGCACCTTATTCAGCGAGACAAAAAACTCTGTTCTGCAGCTCAGTCAAACAAGCTCTTGTGCGTGCCTGGCACCAGAGACAGGCCCAAAACGGTTTGAAGCTGACGTTTCTCTGAACAAGCGGGCCTTTTGGAGCGCTAAACAGTGAAAGATTTCTTTTCTAGAGCCAAAAACAAGCCGCGTTTTGAAGCTAACCAGTTCCGCAGCTCGCTAACTCTTTCCGCTCAGTGAAACAAGTGCTCAGTTGTGGCTGCCAACGCGCAACGCGTTTAAGCTGACGTTTTGTTTCTCGACTGAACTAACACAAGCGGGCCTTTATTTTGCCGCGGTAAAAAGGCACCTTATTCAGCGAGACAAAAAACTCTGTTCTGCAGCTCAGTCAAACAAGCTCTTGTGCGTGCCTGGCACCAGAGACAGGCCCAAAACGGTTTGAAGCTGACGTTTCTCTGAACAAGCGGGCCTTTTGGAGCGCTAAACAGTGAAAGATTTCTTTTCTAGAGCCAAAAACAAGCCGCGTTTTGAAGCTAACCAGTTCCGCAGCTCGCTAACTCTTTCCGCTCAGTGAAACAAGTGCTCAGTTGTGCCTGCCAACGCGCAACGCGTTTAAGCTGACGTTTTGTTTCTCGACTGAACTAACACAAGCGGGCCTTTATTTTGCCGCGGTAAAAAGGCACCTTATTCAGCGAGACAAAAAACTCTGTTCTGCAGCTCAGTCAAACAAGCTCTTGTGCGTGCCTGGCACCAGAGACAGGCCCAAAACGGTTTGAAGCTGACGTTTCTCTGAACAAGCGGGCCTTTTGGAGCGCTAAACAGTGAAAGATTTCTTTTCTAGAGCCAAAAACAAGCCGCGTTTTGAAGCTAACCAGTTCCGCAGCTCGCTAACTCTTTCCGCTCAGTGAAACAAGTGCTCAGTTGTGCCTGCCAACGCGCAACGCGTTTAAGCTGACGTTTTGTTTCTCGACTGAACTAACACAAGCGGGCCTTTATTTTGCCGCGGTAAAAAGGCACCTTATTCAGCGAGACAAAAAACTCTGTTCTGCAGCTCAGTCAAACAAGCTTTTGTGCGTGCCTGGCACCAGAGACAGGCCCAAAACGGTTTGAAGCTGACGTTTCTCTGAACAAGCGGGCCTTTTGGAGCGCTAAACAGTGAAAGATTTCTTTTCTAGAGCCAAAAACAAGCCGCGTTTTGAAGCTAACCAGTTCCGCAGCTCGCTAACTCTTTCCGCTCAGTGAAACAAGTGCTCAGTTGTGGCTGCCAACGCGCAACGCGTTTAAGCTGACGTTTTGTTTCTCGACTGAACTAACACAAGCGGGCCTTTATTTTGCCGCGGTAAAAAGGCACCTTATTCAGCGAGACAAAAAACTCTGTTCTGCAGCTCAGTCAAACAAGCTCTTGTGCGTGCCTGGCACCAGAGACAGGCCCAAAACGGTTTGAAGCTGACGTTTCTCTGAACAAGCGGGCCTTTTGGAGCGCTAAACAGTGAAAGATTTCTTTTCTAGAGCCAAAAACAAGCCGCGTTTTGAAGCTAACCAGTTCCGCAGCTCGCTAACTCTTTCCGCTCAGTGAAACAAGTGCTCAGTTGTGGCTGCCAACGCGCAACGCGTTTAAGCTGACGTTTTGTTTCTCGACTGAACTAACACAAGCGGGCCTTTATTTTGCCGCGGTAAAAAGGCACCTTATTCAGCGAGACAAAAAACTCTGTTCTGCAGCTCAGTCAAACAAGCTCTTGTGCGTGCCTGGCACCAGAGACAGGCCCAAAACGGTTTGAAGCTGACGTTTCTCTGAACAAGCGGGCCTTTTGGAGCGCTAAACAGTGAAAGATTTCTTTTCTAGAGCCAAAAACAAGCCGCGTTTTGAAGCTAACCAGTTCCGCAGCTCGCTAACTCTTTCCGCTCAGTGAAACAAGTGCTCAGTTGTGCCTGCCAACGCGCAACGCGTTTAAGCTGACGTTTTGTTTCTCGACTGAACTAACACAAGCGGGCCTTTATTTTGCCGCGGTAAAAAGGCACCTTATTCAGCGAGACAAAAAACTCTGTTCTGCAGCTCAGTCAAACAAGCTCTTGTGCGTGCCTGGCACCAGAGACAGGCCCAAAACGGTTTGAAGCTGACGTTTCTCTGAACAAGCGGGCCTTTTGGAGCGCTAAACAGTGAAAGATTTCTTTTCTAGAGCCAAAAACAAGCCGCGTTTTGAAGCTAACCAGTTCCGCAGCTCGCTAACTCTTTCCGCTCAGTGAAACAAGTGCTCAGTTGTGGCTGCCAACGCGCAACGCGTTTAAGCTGACGTTTTGTTTCTCGACTGAACTAACACAAGCGGGCCTTTATTTTGCCGCGGTAAAAAGGCACCTTATTCAGCGAGACAAAAAACTCTGTTCTGCAGCTCAGTCAAACAAGCTCTTGTGCGTGCCTGGCACCAGAGACAGGCCCAAAACGGTTTGAAGCTGACGTTTCTCTGAACAAGCGGGCCTTTTGGAGCGCTAAACAGTGAAAGATTTCTTTTCTAGAGCCAAAAACAAGCCGCGTTTTGAAGCTAACCAGTTCCGCAGCTCGCTAACTCTTTCCGCTCAGTGAAACAAGTGCTCAGTTGTGGCTGCCGACGCGCAACGCGTTTAAGCTGACGTTTTGTTTCTCGACTGAACTAACACAAGCGGGCCTTTATTTTGCCGCGGTAAAAAGGCACCTTATTCAGCGAGACAAAAAACTCTGTTCTGCAGCTCAGTCAAACAAGCTCTTGTGCGTGCCTGGCACCAGAGACAGGCCCAAAACGGTTTGAAGCTGACGTTTCTCTGAACAAGCGGGCCTTTTGGAGCGCTAAACAGTGAAAGATTTCTTTTCTAGAGCCAAAAACAAGCCGCGTTTTGAAGCTAACCAGTTCCGCAGCTCGCTAACTATTTCCGCTCAGTGAAACAAGTGCTCAGTTGTGGCTGCCGACGCGCAACGCGTTTAAGCTGACGTTTTGTTTCTCGACTGAACTAACACAAGCGGGCCTTTATTTTGCCGCGGTAAAAAGGCACCTTATTCAGCGAGACAAAAAACTCTGTTCTGCAGCTCAGTCAAACAAGCTCTTGTGCGTGCCTGGCACCAGAGACAGGCCCAAAACGGTTTGAAGCTGACGTTTCTCTGAACAAGCGGGCCTTTTGGAGCGCTAAACAGTGAAAGATTTCTTTTCTAGAGCCAAAAACAAGCCGCGTTTTGAAGCTAACCAGTTCCGCAGCTCGCTAACTCTTTCCGCTCAGTGAAACAAGTGCTCAGTTGTGCCTGCCAACGCGCAACGCGTTTAAGCTGACGTTTTGTTTCTCGACTGAACTAACACAAGCGGGCCTTTATTTTGCCGCGGTAAAAAGGCACCTTATTCAGCGAGACAAAAAACTCTGTTCTGCAGCTCAGT
>CAXHKT010000290.1:0-19000 GCA_964017195.1 Siderastrea radians | reverse complement strand
CGTAGTATTTATAGTTCGCGATCGAGTAGATTCGCCGCCATGTTGGATGAGGGCGCCAGGGCAGAGAGAGGCTTGGAAGCGAGGAAAAGCGAGAGGGGGGAGGGGGTGGGGGAGCGAAGCAAAAAACGCCTGCCTGTAAAGGCTATGAAAACCAGAAACACCCCCTAATTAGTAGCGCATCACTGATTTTCCGGAAATGAGCAATCAGCCAATCAAAATACACCGGAAGCTAAATTTCACTAAATTTTACTTCCGATAAAAACAAAAACACATGGGAAGTTCACATGCTGTCAGAAAAGTTGGCGCGAATATGCAACACGCGCAGAGAAATGTCGGAAAAGAACCCTAGTGATAATTGTAGACTTTGCAAGGTTTCTTTCAAAGTAAAGTTTGGAAATGTAGTAAAGTTAAGCCATTCCTCGTCAGAAAATCTTTTCAAGCCTTCGAAACGGCAAGATTGTTTCGGAGTTGTGTTAGCCGACATTTGCAGTCAAGTTGGATTGCCGCTTGTGCACGATTCTCTGCGATTTTCCGATCGTGTCTGCAACCCGTGTGGCCGGAAAATTCGCAATTTAGGGCAGATGTATCAGTTTGTAAAAGTGGCTACAACATCTACAACTGGTACACCGATTAAAAGCGGCAAACGTACCCTTGAAACGCCAGAGAAAGCTAGTCCATCGTGGAGAAAAGCCAAATCAGTACGTGTCAACTCGCCGGTACCGAAGACGCTGTCAAAACAAGATTCGCCCAGAAAATCAAGAAAGTCTCTTGCCTTTGCTGCCGAAAATACCGCTCCAAGTACCTCGTTACAAAAGCACGATGAAATGCTTAACCGCCTAAATGTCGACAATTTGCCGATGGACGGTGTTAAAATCGTGTATTTAAATCCGTCTGGAACTGTGACCGTACGAATTCCGCGAGATCCGCAAACTAAAACACTTGTGAAAAACATTGCTGCTGAGAAATGGCGCGAGGTGTCCAATGCAGTTCTTAAGCACGAAGAAATTGTACCTGAACTAAAAAACGGGATTTCCAAAGTCCTTTCCAAGGAATTCAACGAGTACCTAAAATCAGGCGGGATGTTGGAAGCCCGAAATCCTGACGAGCTGGCTGGTTTCTCTAATAAATTGTTTATGGAAGAGGTGCGAATCTTCTGCCCATTCTGGTTCAACTGCACACTTGGCGCAAGTGGTCTTTCACAGGAAGACTTAAAGGAGAGCAATACAGGAGTAAATTCACTTGCATTAGCCACAGCAACAATTGCTCGAGTTAGAAACGCCAAAGCGTCTGCAGTCCATTACAGAATTTCAACCATCATGTTTCACAGTGGTGTTAAACATGATGACTTGGTTCGTTTGAATCGTTTGGGGGTTTGTATGTCTCCTGATTCCACAGTGACCTTACAAAAGAAAATGAATCAGCAGTTGGAGGGAAAAGTTCACATCTGGAAGGCTTTGATAGAGGAGAATCGTGGTGCTCTAATGTTGGCTCAAGAAGTACTTCAAAAGCAAATGGTACCACAGATCAATGTCAGTGAGCAGAGCCTTCAAATGTACGACAGCTACTCGGCTACAGGTTACAAGGCATTGAAAATTCTGCTGGATAAAGACAAGGACACAGCAGAGGGAGATGTTTATACTGCCGACAGCATTCAAGCAGTTGTTGGAATTCTTCAAAGTACCAAACTTCCATTGTACAAGTAAGATTTCTTATTGGTTTCATTTTTACCCTTTAAGTTCTTAGAGTGACCAAAATCAATTTTCCTCTTATAATATTATATAAATAGTTATTGAAAAAGGCTGTGAGAATACATAAACGATAACCGGAACAAAAATTGCTTTGATCTTTTGATAATTTCTCCCAACTACTACTTAAATGAAATGTATGGATATCACTTGTGAGAATTTGCATGTAGATATTGGGGCTTATGCATTCAAATTAAATATTATATGTACTTTGACCTCTTTAGATTGGTTGCAGACAACATTGATTACCAAATTTATGCCAGGGTGCAATCCCAACAGCACAAAAACCGTTCAATCCACTGGACGCATCAGTTTGCAGTCCTGGACAGAGTTCAGGATCCTGAATTGGACACTGAAACAAGCCAGAAGCCAGTAGAAGACATTCAGCTGGCAGAAATATTACCCGACAGAAATGTGCAATCACACCTTGTTAGAAATTGGGCAGTCCTTGTAAGCCGAGTAATTACAAAGTACTTAGCATCATTTAAATGCTACCAAGATGTAGTTGTCAGGCACATTCCTCACAAGTATACTAAGGAGATGTGCGAAAAGTCCAACTCTGTGAGTAGTAAATCTCAATCATTAAGAGTTTCAAGTCATCAGTGCTGGTGCATATATTGACCTGGTTTTTTTTTGGAAGGGAGGGGGGGTGGTTGGTTTAACTGACTGGTATTGTAAGAAATATTCTAAAGGCCAATAAAAAGCTGCAGGTCATATTCAGGATTCTTTTGTATGTGTAGGGTAAGTTGGTGGGGTATTGTAATGCACACAAATATACAAAGCTGAAATTGCAGACCACAGAAGCTAAGTATTTTTGGGTTACAAAAGTGTTTACAAAGGTAGTGTTTACAACAGTTTTATTGCTTGGACATAACAACAATATGATTGAATTTGTTTGGTTTGTACTTCAGATGTTAATTTTGTTATTTTTTTTGCACAAGTGTTTCCTTGCAATGCAGTTTTTGAATCCAAATGTGGCTGGAGACATGGCCCAACTTCTTCAGAAAAATCAAGAAAATTATGTACCCTGTTTGACAAATGGAACCAAGAAGACAATTGTAACACAGATACCCCTCCATGGTGATCAGCTCTTTGAAGAGCGGGCGAGGAATGTAATCTGGACTTTCAGGGATGGCATTGATGGCTGTGAGAGGCTTGAAGGGATCGAAACAGAATTTGCAGACTGGCATGCTAAGTACACATTGTATAAGGTATTTTCAAGCACAATTTATTATTCCAGTTCTACCTATAGGATAGGCTCAAAAAATATTTTTATTCTGATGAAACAGACTCAAAAATGGTTGCTGTAATAATAAACAGTAAATTGCAAAACGTGTGAAAAAATACTTAAGTGAGCAGGTAAGATTTATTTTAAAAACAAAACGTACTACATTAAAAAATTTCCTAGCAATTCAAAGCAGCTGATGTCAATAAAATGCTATCAAGGAAAATAACAGAAAAGTAATTTCTGGACTAGAGTAGAAAATGTACAATTTTTAGACCTTTAAATAACTGATAAGTTTCAGGCTTCAGAAACTTTGAAAGAGAAAATAGGATGTTTTATTTTTAAAAAAATAATGTCACTTCATTCTGTTTAATATCTTTATAAATAGGCAGAGAACAAGATGTTTGTTAAACATGAATCTGCTGCTGAGATTGGGACTACAAGAGCAAGCATTAACAGGACTGGAAAAACAAATGCTGCCAAGGGTGTTGATAACCATTACAATGAGTACAGCGAATTCCACGCTAGAGAGACAGAGGCACACATATGTGCCTCATTTATGGAAATGACAGGAATGCATAATATCACTGGTACAAATACAAATTTTTAATTTATTTCTTATTAGTTAAAAGATGTAACACTAATCAACAGAATTGAACAGTGGCTGGTAAATGATTGGTGGGGCTTAAAACTAGAGCAAAATATGTATTCATACTGGCTTCCTTAAACCTGAGAAAAGTCATGATGGGGAAATAAGGGCTTTGAGCTTCCACTATAATAGCTCAAATTAATGCAAAGTTTTTCTTTCCCTTTGTAGATAAGCCTCGTATACCCATGCCTGATGCTTCAATTTCCAAGCAGACAAGAGCCAAGTGGCTTCTCGAGATATGTGAAGAGCATGTTAAGAAGTATGTTTTCAACACAGATGACCTAACTTCCTTGGTTACGCAGACAACTGAACTTGAAATGGCCCTCAACCAGGATTCCAATTGGGCATGTCGTGCTGAAGGCTGTGATCGGATCTATGCATTACACTCTGGAAGAGTAAGGTAACATCTAATTATTTGGAAATTGTTTTGCAAAATTCATTTGCATTAGTTTTATAACTGGATATTGTATGTTATCCATGTATACCAATGATAAATATCCAAATCTCTTCCTTGATACCCAATCATGTTTTGGTCATTTTGGCAACAATTCATTCAGTGAGATCACTTCAAAAATTCAAATTATCCTTAGACTAAATTCTGCATCAGAGAGGTGTAAAAACAGGATATTGGTTTTCAAGCACCTGACATGCAACAACTTTCAGGGCTCGAAAAGAACTTGAATTACAGCTTGCCCATGGGGCAAGTAACTCTCAAATTTTGCTTGCCCAGACACTATACCCTGTTGCCCAGGTTTTCAAACTTATATCAGGAGAAAACAATTTTTGATGCTAGAGTTAAACTTACCCATTGCAGACACGAGGTTGAAGCACATGGACTATCATTTGATAATGGCGCTGACATAAGAGATCCCTATGGCTATTACTACTGTAGAGTAAGATGTGGATTAGTCTTCAAGACAAAGGCCACTCGAAACAGGTGAGATTAAAATACATGCCACATGCATGTTGCATGGGTTAATAACAAGTAATCAATCCAAATTGGAAATAAATGCTGGGAGCCTCAAGCAACATGTTAAATAAAATAATATCTAATTATCATTGTAGACATGAAGATCAAAAGCATGGCCAGAAATTAGCAGATGAAGAGATCCCCCAAGAAGAGGCCAAAGCTGACTACAAGTTTAATTATCATTCTGCGAAACTTGCATTTGGACTTGTGCTACTTGAATTCAACGATGCTTTGAAAGAAGGTGATGGTGATAGGCTGTTTGAACTCTACAAATTAGCCTTGCTGATCTACAAGACCCATGGTCACTACAAGTATGCCTATGGAGTGCTACTGTATTTGGTCAAGTGCATTGCAATTCTTCCCCCATCCTAGGCACTACGGTTAAAGTGGAATCGAACCTACAATGTCAGTGGTCTCCCAGGGCGAAACATCCCCTTAGACCTACAAAAGGAACATGACAACAAAGATGTCAAGTGCATGTGGCGGAATCTTGGAGCTAACCTTGATGAGCATAATGCAGAGAGGACAGCAGGAACTCTACAATCAACGCAGCTTGTTTACCAGTCAGTTGACAGAGATTGCATGGTGAATGAACATCATTTTGCCGGGAAAATCCCCAACGAGGAAGAAGCTGTCAACCAAATTACTACTGACCTGCTTAGTAATGATGTTTTCAAGAGGACCCCTGGTCGAGAGGGATATGCATCTTTTCCTGAATTCGAACGGAATCTCCTGCATAACCTTGATTACAGAGATTTGCACAAGTGGCTTAAGGAACATATTGACTTGTGGGGCTCAATATACCAACAGGAAAGATAAATCATGTACCTAAGTGCAGTCCTTCCCACATCTTATTTAATTACTCATAAACAAGGCATGATATCTTGTTGCATGGAAACATAAATTATCCAGGACATGTATGAAACGGATTAAGGCAGAAGTGTTGTCCATAGATTGAAATGTATTTTATAATTCAAGGCTACATGTATCTCGTCAGCATCAGATATATGGATTATCTATGCAGTTTACAGTTAACAGTAAAGTTGAATCCTGATAGCTCAGGGATGTCACTAAGGGCCAGCTGCCAGCTAATTAAACTGGCTGAAATAAAACACAAATATAACATAAATTTTACACGAAACAAAGACTTGATAAACTTTTAGAACTGCTTAGGCCAGTAAAGCTACCTGATCAGCCGGCTTAGTATTTTCTTAACACTAAAATAAGCAAGAAGAAGACCTGGAGTGGAATCAAAAAGGGTTCGAAGGTTCAAGTTATCAGGATTCAATTAATCGTATATAATAATTATAGTGTAATTAGTGGTATTTGTGCCATACACAAGGTATCTATTTGTACAAATTTATGTCAATTCAAGAATATCAAGGGTAATTTCATCAAATATCCTGTTATCCTGTTCAATTCAGGCAATAATGTTGTTAGTCATTTTACAAAAAAGCTTCAAATTTGAATTTGATAAAAACTGCTTAACTTATTTTGCTGATTTATGTTACAGCTTCGTGTATATATACTTTGGGAAAACAAAACAAACTGCTATATAAACTATGTACATTAAGAGGATTAATCAATAAGAAATATGCCCAAATTCAGTTGATGATATTAACTACATGTATTATCACATTACAATAAATAAATTGCTTTCACGTGAAATGAAAGTGTTCTTTTAAACATGTTCCAGTAGCAAGCACATCCCTATAGTTCTGGAAGATCTGTGTCATCATAAACATCTATGCCTAACTCAATATTTTCAAAGTCAAACCATTTGTTGACATCTGATTGGGCAGTTGGGACATGTAGATTAAACAGGGCCAGTGACTCCTCAAAGTTTGGAATGTCCATGAAAACTTCCTGTATGACCTCCAAAACTCTCAGAGCGTTTGATGACGAATAAACAGGAAAACGAGCAAGAAGGTCCTGAATTGTAAACACTGTCTCACATTTTTTACAGACATCCTCAATGAGCTGCATTGAGAATCCATGACTTGAGCTTTCATCCATAGCAAGCCCTTGATCTTTCATGTCTTGCAGAACTTCACATAAAGCTTCCTTTAGTGTTTCTCTGTCCTCTTGTGTTACTTCCCTCCTATTTTCAAATGTGAAAGCATTGTCTTCTACAACAAGAGCCTCAAATGGCAACACAGCAGAATCGCAACTATCACCAGCACACTTACATTGCGTCGAACAAAAAGAACAACAGTCATGCAGTGGCTCAAGGGGCTGAATTGTTGCATCAAGGGTTCGGTAGGCAGCTACACGGAAGCAGCCCTTTTCCGCACGGACAAAGTCTTTTACTTCTTTCTCACAAGGCCCAGCTTGTTGACCATGATAAAGAACAATAATGTGCGATTGTTTTTCATCCCTGCCCGCTCTTCCAGCCTCTTGATGCTGGTCTAAAATGGTACGCGCTGGCCCCCAGTTAATAACAAAGCGAACATCAGGGAAGTTAACTCCCATGCAGAGAGCTGTCGTTGCAATAATCACTCGCTTTACACCTTCAACCTTAAACTGTTCCATAACCCTGTCCTTGGCACTTTGCCACGAATTAGAGTGGTATACTCCAATTAAACAGTTGTCCTGCTCGGTAGAATATGCAGGAAAATAAACTTTCTTTCCTAACTTAAACATTAAATAATTTACAACAAGGGCAATGTCATTTATTGTATTGCAAAATACAATTGTCTTGGGGCAATTGACACCCTCTTCTTCAATGTAATGGACAAGCCAGTCCAAATGTCTTAACTGAACTTCTTTCTTCAAACACTTAACAGAAAATCGGAGGTTGGCTCGATTCGGACTCACATAGATCATAGCTGTATCCTTTTTGAGATTCAGCACCTTCTTAATGGTCTCCTTTGTAGAAGGGTCTGCCGTCCCAGTAAGTGCACCAACAGGAGTACCTTGAAAAGAAAATGATAAAAAATAATAGCATTAGAAGTAATGCCAGAAATAAACAAAAGTGAAAAAAGAATTGGTACAGTATTTCATGGCCATTAAGATTTTATCTATTAAACAAAAAGAAATAATATACCAACTTTTATGCCTATGGTTGTTGCTGTAGAGGATTTATACTATGTCATATTATTTAAGACTGAGGTGGCCTCACTGCCTCTAAAAGTGAGGCAAATAATATGTTAAAAGCTTATATGCTCAAGTTATACATAACAGCAGGCCTCAACAAAATTAATGTTGAAAGCAGTTAGACAAATTAAACTTACATATGCATGACACCAATATTAATCATCATAAAGATGTTTCGAAATTTACACAATTCAGTTAATACACGAGTTAACAATCGATGGTAAACAACAAAACTTCTTTTTTAAAAACCCTCAATGTTACCTGGTTTGCAAAATGAACGCAGTTCCCCAAGTTTTCCAAATGACTCACGGAATGCACTGGTTCCCTTCTTCGAAGATCTTTATGTTATAAACATAAAACAAGAGAAAGGAATATTAAAATGAGAAGTTTATTTCAAGCCTAACTACAATGCATCGATATAAAAGACATTGAGAAGAAAGACATTTAAATAAAGACTAAGAACAAACCTTTCTCCTGTCCATGTCCCAACAGTGTGAGACTCGTCGACAATTATCGCACATAGCTGTTGATGTAGCGGCGCGTCGGCCTTTTTAAGGGAAGCGAGAAACTTCTTTGAAAGAATCTCCTCAGCTGATGCAAATACCAGTTGGTATTTTCCGTTCTCGATGTCTTCTAAGTGAACATCTGCCAGAGCCACTGCTCTCAGTCCCATTGAGCGGGCTTCCGATATCTGGTCCTGCACAATACTCTTTAGCGGACAAACAACAACAGCGGTCGAGCTTCCACCAGTTTGAATTTCTCTAACACGAACAAGCAATTGAAATATTAAGCTTTTTCCAAAGCCAGTTGGAAGTACTGCAAGCAGATCTTTTCCCGATGCCAGTGTGAAAATTGCCTGCTTTTGCTCTGGTCGAAGATTTCGCGACATTCCTGGCTGAGTCAAATACTCTTGAGCTTTTTTGAGAGCAGAATCAAGGCAATCGCCCGAGTCCGCCATTCTCTTCACTGAATTTTTCCCGCAAGCGCCAGAGCGAAATTATAGCATCGATTTACATTTTATTGGCAGGCATCAATCTCTGCTCCACACCGCACCAATCAGCGACTCCGTTCGTGGGCGAACGGAGCTTCTCAAACGAACAATGACTGCGGGCAGGCGTATTTTTCCTTCCCATCCCCCTCCCCCCTCACTTCCTTTTCTGCCTCACCCCTACTGCCCTAGGACACTTTTTTCCTATCCCCAAGCCTCTCTCGAGTAAGAATCCAAGATGGCGCCCGATCAAAATGCATTCGAATGCGCTCACGAAATACGCCTGCACTGCAGGCTATTTCTTAAGTCGTGTTTAAACTGATTATCCTCTTTCCATTCACTCCTTCAGGCCATACTTAACTGCGTTACAGAAATAGCGATAACCACAGCTGAAACCACAACACGGCTGCCATCCTAAAAAAAGCCAGCCAGCCCCAGTCCTTACTGCGTGGAATGATAACGCTGGTCCGTTCTAATTTTTAATTTTTATTTTGTTCCTTCAGTGAAATGGTAACGCTGGTCCTTTCGAATATTTTTTTATTTTGTTTTGTTCCTTTGGAAACTGATGATTATATTTTATCTTTTTATTCATCAACAGTTTTAACATTAATCTTTAAAAATATATGTATTTCATGATTGTCTTTTGATCTGAAAATGATAACACTGCTTAATATGACTTTGCAAATGCATTTGAAATAACAAATGAAATAAAAACTCCGTTTTGGTTCTAAATTACACTTGAAATTAAATAATTAACTTAAAATGAAATTTATTATGAAAGCGGTACATTACATTTCATGGCGTAAAATGGGGTAATAATGATGGGCCACCATAGACTTGGTTGACCAACTGAACATTCATAGAGTGTTTTAATGACTGAAGGGATTGTTGGACAGAGTAATTGGCGTGTTTGTTTGTTTGAGGTAAATTGATCAGTGTTAATTTGCTATCCATTTAAATCAATGAGTAAGATGATGTCATCAGTTCCGGCAGTTGGCACCTCATTTTCCAGTAATCTGACAGAGGGAGGCATTGAAGAGTTGTTCGAGTTGCTTGTGTTGCCTGAGCGATGTGATCTTTCCCTTAAATCGTCAGAAGTGACATCAGGGGTTGAAGAAGTTGTGTCTACGACTTGATGGGTTTCCTGGAGGACGGAAAAGCTGTTGGAAACAGGAACGTCGGTTGGAAATGTAAACACTCCCTTGTCCAGTGCTTGATCTGCAGGTTGGTCTGGACGCTGTCCATCTTGCTGCACCCCGGGATTGTTTAACTTGTCATTGAAGCTCTGTTCAACAGATTTCAATTTTCCTTTAAGATTCTTGATTACATTTTTGAGTTTGTTGTTTTCCGTTTTGACGTTGTCATTTTCTAATTCTAATGCAGCAACTCGTGCAGATAGGGCTTGATAATCGGCTTTCGATGAATTTTCTAGTTGCACAGAAATCCTATCCTTAAGAAGGCTTTCATTATTTTGTGCTTTTACAAGAGCGTTGATTCCTGTAATTTGGGCTTCAAGGTTTGACACCACTGATTTTAGTTCGGCCACCGTGGCACTCTTCCTCACGGAAAGGCCGCGCATAGAGTTGAAAGAATTTCTACGTTTCCTGTTGAGTGGCGCTTGGAACAGTGTGGGGCAGGTGTGAAGTTACGTGGTGTTTATCCTCATCTTTATGATCATCATTGGCGGGAGGTAAGGGTTGTCTTTTCTGACTTCTTAGCTTTTGCCTTGGTTTTCTTATACGGAAGCGTACCACAGGCATCTTGTAAGTTTTCGACCAGGGCTTGATCATCTGGTATATGGCAGGCGGTGTGTGTGTCTTGATTAGATTGATGTTGAGAAGAAAGATCAGTCAGTTCCTTGAGAATACTAAATTCTTTTTCGGCCTCGAAATAAAATCACTCCAGTCGTTAAGTAAATGTGGATTGTGATCAATAGCATGTTGTCGTCCGTAGCAGATTCCGATGGATCTGGGCTTAGTGCTGTGTTATTTGATTCAACTTTATAGACCAGGGAGATTGATCCACTCAACAAGGTACACATCGTGGTCACTGAGCGTTTCATAGTAACGAAACTGAAATGACCTGATCCAGTGAAGGATTCGCTCTTTTGAGGTCGTGAAAGCTGGTCAGTGGCTGTTTCCTTTTGACCACCATAGTACCAGTTTCAAAACGTACTGCTGACTGCAATTCCATTGTTTTTTTTTCAAATTGTTATGTTGTACAGTGTACTATTTGAAAAACGAGGGGAAGTGGATCATCGAGTTTGTAAAGAAAACAATTTTTTGCGATTTTTGTGTAAAATTCAACAGTGGAGTAAATTTTTGCAGAAAAAAATGCGAGAACTTTTCTTTGCGGGAATTTTTTGTGGATCAAGAAAAACCCCATAAAAATTCCAAAATTAGGACCCACAGAAATTAAGTGCCACAGGGTAACTGTGACAAAGTACATGCTGGTACTGATTGTTGACTGTGAATTTACAGAAATAATCAATAAATATTGGCCAAGCAACAACATGTTGGTTTACTGTAAATCTCAACAGCTTGTCATTGTCGACCAATGCACCAAATCTCCCGACTACCTCGTCCCAATTTTCTACTTTAAAAACTGACATTACTTTAGACTGCACAGCCTCAAGTGTCTTCATCTTGTCTGCTTCCTTTTTTTAAGTCTTTTAATAAAATTTCACCTGTACAGATCTACAAAGACAGAGAGTATAAAGATGTACACACGTACACATGTGAATGTATTCTGTAACGGCCAATTTGTCTTTTTGATTATGAATTGGAACAGATACCGCAAGGGATTGTCCACCAAACTAAGTCCTGGCTTTTCTGTACTCACTATCTATGATCTGACCCATAACAATCATGTCAGCCAACCAGACTGAGATTTGCAGTTCAAAACTAGTAGAATTTTATGCAAGCGTGATCAAGTGCAAACTGTGCATTTCTTAGAGTGTGTGGCTTTAAGGTACCGCCCTGGCAAAATTTGTGCATTTTCAAACGAATTCATTTTGAGCCTATTTACAGCTTATTCCACCTAATATTCAAAAAAAGTAGTTTTATCCCAGTCTGATGTGCTGGGAAAATTTTATAACCTGTCAAAGTTTGGCATTTTACCGGAAGTAGATTCCCTCGGCCGAGAAAAGAACTGGGTTGGTTACCACGCAAGTGGTTGAGTGTGCAAAATTATGGACAGCGGTTTCCCACTCCCGCCTTCATGCAGTGAACAAGATGGCGGCCGCCGATGCTTCGAGGGAGATGGCATTTGTAGCCTTCGAAGCCTAGTTCACACGAAATGGGTGAGTTTTCGTTTGCAATGTTCACATGTTAGTGACTTTTGCTAGTGTGGTTGTTGATAAACACTTACCTCATACCGATTTCAAGTACCTGAAGGACTAATTCGACTGCTTCGGGCATTTTGTCTAAAACACGGCGAAACACCCCTTCAAGGTCGCGCCAGGCTGTGTAGGCATCTGTGGGCACTTTTATGGGTAAGTTGCCAAATTTATGCATGCAATACTTTCCATTGTCTTTGCACTGTATTTCATATATATCTATTTTGTGTTAGAAGGCGATATTTGATCGACGACACCAGTATCTAAAAGGTTATGTTTTGCATAACCCACGTGCATAATATTGTGACAGGCGTGCATTTTTTCTCACAATCCCCTAAACGTTCCGAGCTAAAACACCTTTTCTCTCAATGATCTGTGTTAAAACTTTTAATCTAGAAATGCCCCTGGGAAGCAGTACATTCAGATAAATTCATGGCCTCTGGAATGTCTCAGGAAACTTCATGCCTGTTCTATTTTCAAATCTTGGGGCTGCAATTTAGAGGTACAGGGGAAAAAAGAAATTTCCAAACACTTACATTGGCTAATATCTTTTATAATGTTTGCATTGTAGTTTGGAAGCCAGAAGTCCCTTGGGGCTCATGTGGCTGGAGGGAAACCAACCTACTTGTTTCCTCCGTCACTGAAGAGGGTGGTCAGGAAGGTAATCCCTGGGAGGCTTGAAGATCAGCCAGACCCAGCACACACAGGGGTGAGTTAAAAAATCGTTTTTCGGGCTTGAAAGTTATGCACGTCCATATAGATTGGTTATAATTAGTACATGTAGGTTGTGCCCGGGTGTCGTTTAGGGGAGTTAGCCCTGAAACTCTTCACTGCAATACCATTTCAATAAATAGATAGTACAGTTTTTTAATGGCCCAATAAACATTGTCTCTGACATATTCCTTGATTAACTAACTGCTGTGATCAATGTAAGACTTTGTTCTTATTCTAGACTAAAGCATGTTTTATTTCACTTTCAGGTTTACCAAGTAAACATCGCAGACCTTGCCAGGGCAACAAGGCCTGCATAAGCATTGTGCAATTCTCAGCAGACAAAAATTATATGAAATTCCCAAATTAAATTTATTCAAGATACTACAGCTAAATAAACTATCAGATTATATCAAATCAAGAATACTTACAAATTTATAACTTTTGCACATAACTTTTATTTACAAGAATTGTTATTTATCATATAAAGAAAATTTGAAAAAAATATAAAGAAAACAAGCAAAATATTTACAAGTTTCTGTTTGTCCCACTGAAAATGTGTGCAATGGTTGTAAAATAAATCAAACAAAGAAAAGTAATTACCCCCAAATAATTTTCAAGTCAAACATATGTGCAAGAATGGACAGAATAAAAAACTGTACAGTTAATATTGAAAACAAATTTTCTTAGACAATTATTGAATGAATGTACTTGTTGTATTATTTGAAAATAGCTAAAAGAATTATCTTGTACTGGAGAAAAAAGTTTAGATGAAAATATGTTCTTACAGCATGTGTAACCACAATAAAAAATATGTTCTCTTTTATGTTCTCTTCACCAATACCTTTCATCCTTCAATGATTTTACAATCATTTACTCATGGTAAAATAGAAAAACAAAAACAAACTTCATTATCTGGAGAATTGTTGAATCAATATACTTGTTGTATCATTTGAAAATACCTGTTATGGTTATTTTACACTGGAGAATGAAGTCCAAATATGTTCTTTTACCAAATGTGTACCCACAGTTATAATTGATGGTGGGCCGTACAAAACTCAGTCAGTTTTGCATTTAGCAATGAATCCTGATTGAGTAACGTGACCAATACCTTTCAGCCTTCAATAATTATACCCGTGGTAAAATAATTATATTTCAATAACAGCACATTTTTTCAAGCTCAAAAAAGTCACAAACATCAAAGTTGATTATAATGAAGGCCTTGTGTACATGATCCTTTTCTTCCAAACAGTGTTTTCTCAATGGCATAATCAGGAATTAAACATCAAATCAATGCTTGTTTCATTGGCTCTAAAATAAAATCTTATCCGAGCTACTGTAAGGAACAGCATTGTCACTTTTGCATCTCATCTCTAAATTTAATTACCATTATTTCTGGGGTTGAGAGGGCATAAAGAATGCAATGTTTGCTTATGTTGCCTCGAACCACAAAGGTAACTCCTTCCACTGATGTGGACAACGTCACCATTGACCTCCTGTGTTCCCCTCATAGCCTCCCAAGCGCCTTCAATAACAGCTGGATCCACAGCTTCATCCTCATCAACATCCTCATCCTGGCCATACGTATGCTGCAATGCTTGCCTTTTCACCCATTTCTTCCTGGCTTCCTGCTCTTCTGCTCTGGCAACCTTCATCTGAATTTGAATCCTCTTCTTGTGGTCTGTCTTCCCCCTGTTTACCTCCTTCATTCGGTCAGCAACCTCCTTCTCTAGGGCCTCAACAACAGCAGGAAGTACTGGCAGGTTTAGGTGTTCGTACAAGTCTGCCACCCAAATGGTAATTTGGACCTCGAACATTGTAGCACCAAGACGTTTCCCCGGCATAATCCACAGTTCGTTGACGTCCTATAATGCAACCTACAACAAACAACCGAAGGATAGAAGAAAGTTTTTCCTATAACAACTTTTTGTTGTAGACTGGACAATGAATATGACCCTTTTGGATTCAAGAAATGTGAGATTATACTGTATTCAAACAAAATGAATTCTATTTTGAGCACTCTCAAAAATTTCTTCCTATAAGCTTTGTGTTTCAAGCTCCATTTATTGCAGATTTATTGGTGATCGGTCTCTGAACTGTAACAAAGGGTTAGTAAGTTGGGATGGTTATTCATGAGCAAACATAGTCCTTCAGGTACACTGGAGGTCTCCTGTCACCCTGTGGTCTCTGGTGCTGATCGGTACTGCTCTCACAAGAGGTCGATCCTAGGGGTTTGTCAACCGGTTCTGCAGGTAAGGTAGGGATGCTGGGCACATCTGGTTTGGGAGTGGTAGAGTCACCCACTGGATCTGATTGAATGGGCTGAATTGGTGACTATGATGTCTTTTTCAGGTGCTGCCTATTTCTCCGGAAGACAGTTCCATTTTCAGTCTCCACCGTGTATGACCGTTCATCTAATCTTGCCGTTACTTGGGCCTTTGTTCACGACTTGGCACCTAGCTTGAAGGGTTTCATTCACACCACATCCCCCTCACTCAGCATTGGTAGATCTTTTGTTTTTCTGTTGTAATACTTGGCTTGGGCCCGCTGGCGCCCTTTCAATTGGCTCTTTTCAATGCCAGGCTGGGTTGTCTTTGGCATAAGGAGGCTTTGTGCAGTAGGGAGGAGCGTTTTGGTCCTTCTGCCCATCAGACGCTGTGCAGGACTTGTAGTCATCGCTTGCGTAGGAGTGTTCCTATAATCAAGGAAAGCCAGGTACGGATCTGTCCCAGCCCTGATAGACTTCCACAAGAGACCCTTAGCTGCCTTTACGCCAGACTCTGCCTTACCATCAGCCTTACTGTTTCCGGGACTGCTGGTTAGGTGCTCAAAGTCCCAGGTCTTTGCGAATGTCGCAAACTCTTTCGAGGTGAATTGTGGGCCATTATCGCTCACGACTTGGTCAGGTATTCCATGGCGGGCAAAGTGACTTTTCAGTTTCAGGATGGCTGTACTTGCCTTAGTGTCGGGTAACCTGTCTACCTCACAATAGTTGCTGTAGTAGTAGTCGATAGTAACCAAATAGTCTTTATCATGCAGGGTAAAGATATCAGTGCCTACCCTCTCCCAGGGGCGAGAGGAGACCTCATGGCTCATCAAGGACTCACTGGGTTGCGAGGTTGTATCGAACTCCCTGCATATCTCGCATGCTGAGATGTATTGCTTGATTTCAGCCGACATTCTGGGCCAGTAGATACATTCACGTGTTCTTCGTAGACACGACTCTGCTCCTAAATGGGAGTGATGAATTCTTGTTTTCATGTCTGCACGAAGATTCTTACGGATCATCAGAGCATTTGCTTTGAAAATCAACCCATCTTGAAGAGTCAACTCATCCCGCATATCAAAATAAGGGTGAGTCAGTTCAGGGGCAAGTTTCTTTTCTTCTGGCCAGCCTTTGAGAATGATTTCAGATAAACTTCGTAAGGATTGATCTTTCCGAGTTCCAGCCTTAATGTCATCGATGCGCTCGTCGGAAATTGGTAAGTAGTCGACCATATTCACAAACTCCACATCGTCCCCATCATCACATTCAAACGGAAGGAAAGCTCGCGACGTGTCGGCCAGGTGCATGTTTTTGCCGCGCTCGCAGTGGACTGTGAAGTCATACTTCTGCAGCCTCATCATCATGGACTGCAATCGTCGCGGTGCCATGAGAGTGGCTTAAGAAGGATTATTTCTAGTGGTTTATGGTCACTTTCCACATTGACATGGTGACCAAATGTGTACTGGTTAAATTGTTCGAGAGAAGACGATAGCCAGCATCTCTTTTTCAATTTGCGCGTATCGCTTCTCTGCCTCTGTCAGTGCTCGGCTTGCGTACTCAATGGGTCGGCCATTCTGTAGTAAAGCTGCTCCGAGGCCACCCTGACTCGCATCACATTGGATGGTAAGCTCACTGCAGGGGTCATAATAGCTCAGCACTGGAGCTTGTGTGACCATGTGTTGTATTTTCTGGAATGCGCTGTCCTGCTCCTCGGACCGGTGCCATTGTGTGTCTTTTCTTGTCAGGCGACGTATAGGCTCCAAGATTTCCGAAAGCTTGGGAAGGAACTTCGCAAAGTAGTTCACGAAGCCATTCAGCCTTTGAACTCCTTCGACATCTTCTGGTCTCGGCATTTTGGTTACAGCCTCCACCTTAGCGGGGTCAGGTTTCAGACCATCACTCGATAACAGGTGACCCATGTAAGGAACCTCTTTCTGGCGCAGTTTCATCTTGTTTGCATTCAGAACTATGCCGTAATCTAGACATCTTTGCAGTAGCTTCTCCAGGTTCTCGTAATGATTTGAAGTGGCTTCGTGGTCATTCTGTCCCTTTCCACAGACCAGGATGTCGTCTGCAATACACAGAACTCCTTCCAGCTCGGCGGGAATTACATTAACTGAAGCACCGCTGTCAACTTGGAATTTCACAGGTTTCTTTGCAACAACCATTTCAGTGTAGATTTCTTTCAGGTAATCTTTCTTAATTGCATGTACCACTTCCGGTCGGTCTGTAATGCTTGTGATGTATTCTATGTCGCTTTCCTCAGTTTCATCGGATTCTTCTCTCAGACTGTTGACTTTACTGCTGCATTTTGAGGCGAAATGATTTCTTCCTTTACATTTAGCAC
The DNA here is from genome assembly GCA_964017195.1 of Siderastrea radians. Taxonomy (NCBI): domain Eukaryota; kingdom Metazoa; phylum Cnidaria; class Anthozoa; order Scleractinia; family Rhizangiidae; genus Siderastrea; species Siderastrea radians. The sequence continues at coordinate 1,666 of CAXHKT010000290.1, read as the reverse complement.
ATGTAGCTTCCCGCGCAGGACACTTGCCTCTTTTGAAAACGTGAATTTGACCACAAAATTTGCATGTTTTTCCAAGCTTCTCTTCTAATTTCCGGTTTTTCTTCGACCTGTCAAAACGTCTCTTTGGCAGCTGTTGTTTGTCTTTCACACCATGTACATCCTCGCTCTGTGCTGCAGAAATTGTTTTCAATTGCGAATTTGTAGCTTCAGTGCTCCTGCAGATGTCAATACACTTCTTTAGATCTAGTTTCCTTTCCTGCAGTAGTCGTTGGCGGGTATGTTTGTCTCGTATGCCAAGGACAATTCGGTCACGAAGAATGGAGTCGCGCATACAATCACAGAAATTGCATGTTTTCGCCAGCGTGCGAAGAGCCGTGACGTAAGCTTCAATGGTTTCATTCTCTTCTTGGTTTCTTGAGTTATAATTGTATCTTTCAAACGTCTCATTTAGTTCACCAATGGTGTATTGGTCAAACTTCTCAATAATCTTACTTAGATTGTTTCTATCTTCTGGAGTATCAAATTGAAAACCATTGAAGATCTTCAAAGCATCTACACCTATACAGTGAAGAAACAATGCTACCTTGTATTCCGGCGGCTGCGTGCCAAGTTTTGCAATGATCACAATTGTTCTACATCTGTTTCCAAACTTTCCAGTTTTCTGCCATGTTTTCTGTAGAAGTCACGTTCAATTTTCCTGGGGGCATGATGCCAGGAGTCATAGCCATCGCGTTAGTCGAAACACTGGAGCTCACCATTACCGAAGGACTTTGTTGTGCTGTTCCGCTCGGAACGTCCGGCTCTGTGTCTGACAGTAAGAGAGCCGTTTATGGAAAGTGTCGTAGTAGTGTACAGCCAGGATAAGACTCATCTCTCTCCACAGTAGAAAAATTTAGTCTTCGGGTTCAAACGTTCTCAGACATCCCATTTTGCTGCCACCATGTTTGAAGCTCCATTTATTGCATCTAATTAAATCCCTACACCCAAAAGTGTCATTTTACCCTAAACCTAGTTAATGATTATATTATCACACGCATATTGTAACACTTTGATTCTTTCTAATGTCAACACTACATAAGAGTAGAACGTATTGATGTCAATATTGCCTGGACAGAAGGTAAAGGAAAAGTAAAATATTTTGATGGGGATAATTGCCCATTTTTTTTATTAATAATAATAATAATAATAATAATAATAATAATATTTAACCAGGGAGCCCACTCGCCTTGGCGGTTTTCAGTGGGGCCCTGCAAATTATAATAAAAATAAAAAATTAAAAACTAAGAAAAGAGATAAAAATAGATATTACAATATAAAACTAATTTAAAATACTTTAACAAATCCAAACATGCTATAAAAACTCAGTTATAAACCCCTACTACACACTCTACTACTGCCCCTTCCTGTTGCTATACTAAAAATTAATTCCCGAAAAAGCTCCCACCCCCCAACAATATGACATGTTCAAACCTTCCTATGTTTGTAAGCTTCAGTACACATGTAGCACAACATCCCTAATGAAGATGTACCACCCAATTTCTACAACTGTGATATTTATTGTTACCTGCAAAGATTTTGGTCCTTTGAGCGGTGGTCAGGCAAGACAGTAGAATGGGCCCCACAAAGGTTTGAGTGCCCCCTGCCCATCACCGGGTGAATCATGCTT
>CAXHKT010000288.1:0-77608 GCA_964017195.1 Siderastrea radians | reverse complement strand
TCTTTTAGCGGAACTCCTCCGCGGCCGTAGGCCGCGGGAGTGGAGCCCCATAGTCATACTTAAAGGCGTGCTGGTAATTTTTTATGGTCATGGCAAGCGGAATGGCTCGCGGGCGCGTGCGCCGTACATACATACATACATACATACATACGTACGTACGTCGCATTTCATGACATTCTTACATGAGGCAATTTTCGCTGGAAGAGCAGAGACGAAGGAAAAGAAACGGAGATAGAGAACAACAACGGAAAAGAAGGAGAAACGCCACTGAAGAACAGCGTCAAGCACCCGGTCAAGCAGAGCGGAAACGAAAACGAAAAAGACGAAGGAACAGTACAGCAGAGAGATAAAGGCAACTAGAAATAAGACGGAACGGTACTGAAGAACAACGCCAGAGGAAAACTGAGAGACGCCGACAGAGAACTGTAAACATGTCGGGTACAGTTTTCTTGATTTTTATCCATTTGTGATTGGAAATAATTTTGTACCACCGAATAATTTACGTCTACGTTTTTGTATTTTATTCTACAGATCATCAAGGGGAAAGAAGTCGTAATCGAGAACGGAGAAGAAATTTACGCCAAGGACAGCATGAAGTTACAAGGTGTTCAGTTAAAATCAATCTCCGTGCTTTAGCAAAGTTTGTTTAACAAAAAAAAAATGCACTGTTACAAAAGTGAACTTTTCCTCAAAACTTAAACCGCACCTTTTACGGTATGTCATTTAATACTACTCATAGAAAGTGAAAAAAAGAGGAAAAGAAACAAACCAAAACAAAACGAAAAAAGGGAACGCAATTTGAGGGGGTAGTGCAAAGGTGATGGTATCATGTTACAAGATTTCGCAATCTGGCCGCGTGCGTGGCTGAGAACGAGGACACAATACCTTTTCAACGTTAGAAATGAAAAGATAGGCTAAAGAAACTCGACTGCCGGTCCTAAATGCCTATTAAGTGGAATATGGATGTCTTTATTGAGAGGAGAAATATGGATTGCTTTGGCCCGATGCTTTAACTGAACCAGCGTGAAGACCTGCTTGCTGAGTTTCCCGGGTGAGTTTCTCGGAATTTTTCAATCATTTCACAGAATATTACGGTATGGGAAATTCGCTTTTATTTATCTCAACTCAACTGGCTCATTTCCAATTCCCCGTTATCTCGAACAAAGAGAAATTTGTCTTGGCTCAACTCGCTTATTTCCAATTTCCCGTTATCTCGAACAAAGAGAAACTTGTCTTAATTGGCTTTGGTCATAAATATAATATTTCCAGTTATTTACTTTTACGACGATAACCCGCTTTTCTCAGCTTTGAAGAATACCAGTGTGTTTTGTTTTCACGGAGCAAAGTGTAGCCAGGCAAAGGAGAAAACAGCTTATGAAAGCATGCAGTGAAGTAAAAGGCGAAAACAAGTACCAACGCGAATCGTCAAGATGTTAACTCATTGACTAAACAAAAGAATAACAAAACAGGACATAATTGATATATGCCTCGTTCTTTTTAACTCTGAATCCAGTCATTGTTTACAATATCCTCGGCAAAACCCCTACCAAAATCCATGCAAGTAACGAATCGATGAAAAAGCACATCCTCATTTAAGCTTATGTATCTACTGAAGTAGGTCTTAAATATTTTTTGACCCTTATTCTGATTTCTGAATTGTTTGCTTGAATTTCAATAATTTTATTGGGGTTCACTTAAGCTCAAGACTTAAGCTTATGTGTGAATTAATTTTGTTTATCACTTATGAATTGTTTGCTTGAATTCAATAATTTTATTTGGCTTCACTTAAGCTCAAGTTAAGCTTATGTGTGAATTAATTTTGTTTATCACTCAATATTATGCATGGTTCAATTCTACCTGTTACCATCCCCCCCTTCCCGGGCCTACCCCCGGGGGTTTTCATTTTTTTTTCTCACTTGGCAGTCTATTCCCCACCCCCGGGCACACAGAAAGAGACGATTCCCCAACCCCGGGACTCCTCATCGACCACAAATACGTTGTTTTGTGTACAAAACCTAAATGACGATATTGATTTCCGTACAATAGCAAAACCAGACGTTTTGACAAGAACTTAAACGCTTTTCTAGAGTTTATTGAACGAAGGACACTACATGCATAATATAATAAAAACATGAACAGAAAACTGAAGAAAAAACTCTACCTGCACTGGCATACAGCTGGCAAGTAAAGAAATTTTCTTCGCCACGTTTTATTCTAAATATAGCGCATACGCACAAGAGGCCCATGAACAAATTGATGGCAGCATTTAAGGGAGTTTTTCTTAGCTTGTTTCATAAGAACACTGGACTGAGATCTCTGTTTAACATAAAGCTGTGCATCCGTTTTTATATAGAGTCTATTTAAGTCGTCTTATTATAAATATAAACACACTGAAGAAATATTTCTTTGTTTGTGACGACCACCATTCATTTGAGTACGCATCAAATGCACATTCGTCCAACAATTTATGCTAAACATACCGTCAAACACAGATTTTAATTTTGAGATATTATTCTTCTCTAAACAGTCTGCTACAAATACTAGAGATTTTCACTGGAAATAGGCAATCTTCTCCACGCGGTCTGGGGCCGTCATATCAACTGAGAAGTGACGTACTTTACAAGAACAACAAGAAGTTATTTTCGATTTGCCCCACTCTTCTACCCCCAGGACAAGACCACTTCAAACAATTCCCCACCCCCGGACTCGAGGGCTGGACTTGTCCCCGGGGTTGCCCGGTGGGGGGATGGTAACAGGCAAAATTGAACCATGCATTAGTTCAGAAGGCGACTGCAATTTGCCATTTTTTTCGATCTCAGTTAACCTACATGTATGAAATAAAAGCACTGCATTGTGGAAAGTGCTTCTTACTATTTGTCACTTATAATGGAATGTTCATGTTTTAGAAAGTTCAAATAAATACTGCATGCATTGTTTGGTTTTCTCAAAAACCACTGTATTCCCAGGGGGGGGGGATCCAGATGTAAGCAAAAGATTTTTTTTATGCAATTGACATATTTGTACTGATGTGTTTTTGCTTCCTAAAGGCAATCTGGCTTGTTTAACTGACAATTGTCTGCTGGGATTAGTTAGAACATGTTTGATTAATTGCAACTGGCTTTTTACTGAGTTAAACAAAGGAGACTGGAGATGATTGAACATCCAGTAAACTTAAATGAGGTCCTGCCATTTTGTTGCTCATTCAATCGATCGATATTCAAGTGCTTTACCTTACCTGTATTATAGCAATGAACCGTGCAAAGGGTGGAAGACATAACCACTTTTTAGACAAATGGTTAAAATAGTTTGGATAGCTGCAAATGAGGGGTTCAGGCGATGATTTATTAATCATTTGTCAGGATTCCACAAAAGCTGGAAAGAAGAACACTTTCACGGGTGGATGCAAAAATTTCCAACAGTAGGCACTTGTACGTCTCATGAATCAGGTGGATCACAAAAGTAAAGCAAAGTATAGCTTCGGCAACAACATTTCAAAGCTGGAAGTGACATTATGCTAGCAAAGTGAATGACGACTCCCTTAATAATTGACATTGAGTATAATTACTATTCTGTTCACCCATTCTTTCTGTTCATTAATGTCACATTGGTCAAAAATTGCGTTGTGAATGCTTTAATAATGTATGTTACATACAATATTAGTTATTTGATGTTGTCAAAAGAAAAACAATAAAGTTAATATTATTTTAAGGATGAAAGTAATTTGCCAGGCGCTCGCTCTCACGAATTTGCACTCCAAGAACTGAAAATTTTCTTCAATTGATGAACTTAGAGTTGAGGAGGGGAAATAAAACAGAGATGCTCCAATGAAAGTCTAATTTATTTGAATTGTAACTACACTGTAACTTTTATTTGCAGTCCTCTATCAGGCATTTAAGCCTTGACTTTTAGTGGCCCTGGTCAGTTTTAAATCGCCACTGGCAACTGGGCGACTGCCAATTTTTAGCCCTGAATTTGTTTTGTTTTGTGTTTTTTTTTTTCACTGATCCTTTTTTTCCGTTCTAGGCATATATGCCAGCAGTGATCAGTGATGCAGCATTTTCTTACAGTGAAGTTAAGGTACGTGGAAGATATCAGTTATATAATTAGCCCAGCTTACGTATCTAACTGTTCAGTAAATTGAACTGGATTGAATGCAGTCATTGGGTTAATTTGGGTTCGGTAATTGAACACAATAATTATTAACCAAAAATATGCCTATATATACAGCTGTGTTTGATTCCATTCAATTTCTGAACCCAGTCAAACATAATTAAACAGTTTTAAAATCATTCAAATATATAGATTTAGAGGATGCAAAATTTGAAGCAACAGTTTCTAGAAATTTGCTTTATTATGAATATAAAAGTTATGATGGCCAAGCACATATCTTTATACATTTTTGTGCTGTACTTCGTCTATTCTTTGTAAAAACAGTAATTGCATGCTTCGGATTGTAAAGAAGGGTGGGGCAATTCGCCAAAAAATCGGAACTTTACTAGTTTCCTCTTAGTTTTACTGATTTTCTTTTTAATGTGCGGTTGGGGACTGGCAGTAGCTATGCACGCGCAATGTTCAGTTGTGGAATTCAGATGTTCTTCTTCATTATTTCACCAATATAGCGGCACGAAATGCTGAAAACAGCGTATGACAGAATACCATCCACAAAAATCCCCTAGGAACAATGCGAGATCTGTAGTTAAGAATCTCCCTTCATCAAGTTACAAAATCCTTTTTCCATGGTGATGTGAGATTTATCTGGATGGCTATATGGTTAATTAACTTAATGCAGAATGAATCAAATAGTTACACCATGTTTACATGATACCGGTATGAACTCACCCAGGTATGGCTCGCACTGTTATGAGATTTTGTGCTGTAATCATGTAACAAATACAGAGAAGCAAGAAGGAACTGGGGTGAACTTGTATCAGAATGAAAAGCATACAATGAACTGGTGTCATGCAAACACCCCCTCAGACTAAAGTTGAGCAGCTCTCAAGAATGTTTAACAACATCCTCAGATACCCAGTGGCAGTAAAACCCTGATTTCATTAAAGCACTGTAAACTCAGACTGGTGCAATTTCTGGTGCAGTCTGAAATTCAGACTGGCATAAGTATTTACATGAGACCAACCATCTCTAAAAATACAGTTTACCTTTTGTCCACTTGGAATGTTTCAATGCCACTTGTTTAAATGCACATGCTTAAAACTCAAAACAAATACTGTAAACTGCCGCTTATAAGCCCGCCTACTTACAAGCCCCTCCCCCCTGGCTATAGGCCCATCCACCTGTAAACAAAAAATACATCCGGTAATAAGCCCCCCCCCCCCGGATATAAGCCCTCCTCTAGTTTTCCCTGTTTCCTTAATATTAAGCACTCTCACAGAAAACTGCAAAGATTAACTCTGAGCTTCTGTTTTGTTATGTTCCGGTTATGTTCGTGTTGTTGCAGTTTTGATTTTGTTGTTAAAATCGAAATGAATTTGACTTATTATGACATTTCAAAGGTTAATTACAAACTGGTACACTAAAAATGTATTCCGATCAACACTGCTGTGGCTCATTTCGTAACGTTTTTCTTACTCCGCTTATAAGCCCCCCCCGGATATAAGCCCCTCCATTTATAAGCCCACCCAAAACCCTTTACAAAGTTGTATCACCCTAGGGCTTATAAGCGGCAGTTTACAGTGTCTTAAAACATTTGGGGTAGTTTTTCATGCGAGTGTGCATGCTCAGTGCATGACACGGCATGACATAATGCCAATGTTGTGAATTGTGTGCGCAGTATTGATGCGCAGAAAAAAATTGCGCAAATATCCTTAGAACCTCCCTAAAGCCATGGGCTTACTTTTGGCAACTGAGATAATTAAACATTTACTCTGCTTTGTTTTCCATACAGGTTTTTATTCCATCAACCTGATGTCAGAAAAAATATGGCAGTTTATTGTAAGGATTTGGTTAATAAATTTGTACTCTTAGCTACATGTATGTTCCCAGGCAGACATTATCAATTGAAATAAAAAATTTTAAGAGCAGTTTTGAAATAAGGTTTTATATTTTTGTTTTTTTTTTGCAAATTTTGATGTTGGTGATTAGTTTGACTGTATCCACATACACTTTATGTTCCCTCAGTAACACATCCATACACGAGTAGCATTTATTTGGGAGTAACCCTACTCCCCCCCCACACACACACGCACACACACAACTAACTTCCCAGGAATGATGATTCGGAGTTATCTGACTGAATTCACTTGACAGGGAAAACTATTTCAAATGATGGATTCACCACAGTCTGATCCCCTCTTGTCAGTTCATTACATGACAGGTTTCAGACTATCCTGAAATGATTTATGAAGAGGCTTTCTTTTTGTTTCTCTTTGCTACCAGATTATGGCAATCAGTAACATTGCTCATTGGTGACATTAGATGCAGTGTAAAGGCTAATGATGAAACCAAAAACAAATTAAACCACAAGATTTACTACCATCACAGTCAGGGGTAGTAACATAGTGAGTCATAATCTGTGCATCAAAGTCACTTAAGTGGTTACTGGACCATTTGTTATTCGTGTTGGCAACACTGTTAGTCACAAATTTTTTTATTGACTGATTGACCGATTTATCAACTAAGTGGTTGAGTGGTTGATTCACGACTGATGGGTACTTAAAGAGATTGATTTTAATATAATAGTCCCTGGGCATCAATAAGAGTAAACAAGGTACATTATTATTCCACTATAGCATCAGTTTATCATATAAGGAGAAAACACATACACGAGAGTATGAGAGTGCATTGCACTGTAGAAAGCGTATTGCACTGTAGTGTCCCGGTTTCAAATCACTCATTGAATAAATCATTTAAAATGATAGGCAAATATTGTAGTGGAATAATAAATATCATTCAGTGGTTTTACAGATAATGGTCAAGGACATTTTACCGGTACTCATTGCTCGCATTTTTCCTCGCTCTATACCACACAACTTATCTGTCAAACCATTGAATGAGGTGGAGGTATTTTTCAATTAGTACCTTGTCTATACAATTTGACAACTCTGCAATAATGTAAATGAATTAAACTGTAGACTTGTGGCAGAGAAAAGGCCGAGGTAAGGTGAACAAAAATAATTATTGTGCCCAATATTTAAGTTTACAACCTAAAACTGGGGCTTATTTAGAATTTTGTAAAACAGGTTCATACCTGCCATCCGTCCCCATTTAATGGGAATTGTCCCGATTTTTGAGTTTCAAAACCTAAAACAATCGGGACATTCCGATTTTCAAGAAAAAAAAGACAATTTGGAACTGGATTGTTAAAGACGGGTCTTCAATGACTTTTCTACATCCTATCGTTTTGTGCAATACATGTGGTGCTTGAGACCATTAAACAACACCTGAGAATTCTAATGCTAAGACAGTACAGTACAGGCAATATTTTTTAAAAATAATGCAAAAACCTTAAAGCAACCTAGATCCTGCTCAGTGTTGGGGGGCAGTGGGGGCAGGGCACTACCCCAGGTCTGGGGTGAGCATGGGGGGTGGTCCCTATTTCTGATTTTATAAGGTTGGCAGGTATGCACATTCTAATTTGATGAGAGTGTATTTACTAATAATTACCTAAAATATAATATTGCTGTCAGGTACCACTTGAAATAATAATTATAATGATAATAATAATAATAATAATAATAATAATAATAAATAAATAAAATAATAATAAATAAAATAAATAATAATAAATAAATAATAATTGGAGTTCCGCTTTTAGGCTTGGCTAAATCTATATATTAAATTATAAGCTTACTAATATAACAGTCCACAAGCTGTAAGCTCAAGTTTCATAATTTTTTACCCCAGACATTTCACAATTTAGGAGATCCTTTGAGCATTTAAACAAGGCCTCAAATCCTCTGTCATTCTTAGTTACTTTGAAAAAATCTACACAAGCCTGGTAGAAACAAAGTATCGAGATTTAAGCTCAAGCTTTAAAGAGTCTGACCCACCCAAGAGCCTTTGCGCGCTTACCTATGTTCAGACGCCATTTTCGGGGCACCCAAAACTCCGGATGTCATCGTTAGAGAAAGTAATCCTTCTCCATCGAGCGGTCACTGCACAAAGCAGCCTATATTTTCACATAAATATTTTCGTCGTTTATTGTTCTTTCTGTACTGTGTATTATTTGTGGACAATCGCTACTTTCCGAACGGTAATCGAGTGGGATTCTGTGCCTGTTCAGAAGTTCGTCCGTCGCAATGGCGACGAATCGTCCCAAGATGGGACGTCCACGGAGGCGAGAAGGAATCAAGTGACTCAAATTGCGAGAGTCAACGTTTAATCTGTGGAACGAGCGAAAGGAGGCTCTTGGTCTTCGAAGAATTACAAACAGCGAGTTCGCCGAAATGCTTCTCCATCAGCATTTCAGTGCCCGTCAAGAACGCGCTCGATCTCACCCGGGATCTCACCATGGTCGTGGATCACCACATTCAACACCTTCTACTCCTAGGCGAGGTAAGAAAATGTTTCTAACATGTTATCAGTAAACTGGCTTCTTTGTTGTGCTATCCAGTCAATGCTCTAGCTGGCAATAAACGATCTTGTATCTGAGTTACATGCGTGACAAATGTTGAGTAGTCTGTGTGACAATGTTTTGAATTTATTCACAGAGAGAAAGGAATTGTTCCTGCAGTCAACGCCAGTTGGAATAAGACGCGGACCTGACGATTTATCAGTGTCCCCGTAACCCTTTACCAGTGCTTCAGACAACACATCTGTTAGCAAGTGAGTTCTTGTTTCTATCTGAGAAAGCAGTGAGAGTACTTTGAAGTCAGTGTGTATGTTTGGCAATATTTATTATTTGTCACTTTCAATGTGAAATCTTGTGACATTTTTCGGAACTTCGAAAAGTGCGGCATGTACTGATATGGTCTATTTCTGGTGTATTTAGCACTGAAGTTGATGTAACTGGTAGTTCCACGATCCACTCTGAAGCCCGGAGAAGAGCTCGCCACATGTCACCAGACTCTTCTGGAGCAGGTCCAAAGTTGGAATCCCTGCTTCTCCACTTTGGAAGGAAACCCTCACTCAGAAGTTGTGAGCGATGAGGAGTAAGAGAGCTTTACCTTTTCATCTATCTACCTATTATGCTTTATTGTGTTGTTTGATTTGTTATTTGTTGGATTTACAGGTATTTTTGTATACAATTTTCCTCATGTCACACACCTGGCAGTTGAACTAACCCATAGGTGGAGGGGGTAATGCTTTCAAAGTAACTTTGAATTTATTTGACTGACCCATCAGTTACACATGGTGGTGTCTTGCTTGTGTTTCTTGTGAGAAGAGCAGAGGTTTTTATTTGTTCGTTGTTGTGTCATCCTTGTATTGTGAATAATATTTTAGTATAGTTCAATATGCGATGCTTACAGTGGCCCTTATCAAAAGTGAGAATCCCAAATTTCTTTCATATTTTCATTAGAGTTCAAATATATGTATTTTTCTCTACATTCAAATTGAAATATTGTTTTGTTATGTATCTGCATGCCAACGGCTAAATTCATGGGTAAGATAATAAAGTCCATGCAAGATATGCTGAGACAAAGCCGGGGACCATAAACATGAAAAAACGAATGAGACCAATATCTGGGCTTCTTAACTAAACAAGCTTTATCAATGGAGGATTTTTAACATGGCTTTACTGCGATTCACTGGGCAGACAGACAACAGGCAATCCTGAGCAGGCAAGTTATTGGCTTGGCTTGCCTGTGTGAGTATGCTTCATTATGCACACGAGGGGAACCAGCCATATTTGTAATTACTGCTTGACTGTTTTGCTTATTGCTTCTTTCAATTTAGAACCTAATTGTTTTGCAGGCTGGGAAGATCAAGGGCTGTGAAAAACCCTTGCAGTGGGTTGAACCAGTGCGAAACCATTTTTGGCACTGTGCGGAAACATGTGATGGAGATATTGAATTGCTGAAGGTATGCGACTTTCATTTTGGATCAGGTTGCTCGAATTAACATTTTGTGGCAAGTTAGAGGATTCAATTTTATGTTGTGGCATCTTATAAAATAAGTATTATGTCTTCCTTTTAAGGGCAAGTGGTTAGGGATAATGCACCATGTCTGTGGGGAGCATGAGTGGGATGGAGCTACTTGTTCCCATGGACCACTGACTGAAGTGGAAGGTGGCAAGGAGTACTTAGCCATGAACTCCAAGGCTGCAAAAGAGTTGCGGAAGATCGTGTTGGACCATGAATGGTTAGAGTCTGGAACACTATGTGTTATTCAGGTACATTTTGGGAGAACAGTTTTTTGATGACACTCGCATCAGACCTTTTAGATGACTTAATGCATATCCATCGCTGAATAGATCTGAATGGGTGTACATGTACCTTTTCATTAGAGTGGCTTATAGTATCCCCTGTTATATGGCATGGTCTGTGAGCACTCAAAATAAAGCCAATCCTGCTATGTGATTTGTAACCTGTGTAGGCAATATGCTTGGTTGTCTGTTACATAATAGTAACTTTTTATACAGATTGCCATCACCTATTGGTGGTTTTCTACAAAGCAAGCCTTGTCTGAAGTAAATCAGTAGTAATAAGTTAAAAATTAAAAACTATACCTGTCAGTACAGCTGGATCTTGACTTTGTTTTGGTCCTAATTTTGTAATAAAATAATTTGGCCAATATTCCACCACCTTTATCTCATGCTTGACCAATAACCCATATATTATGTATCTATTTAAAAAATGACTCGAATAATGGCTTAGTCTTGAATTTTTGTTATTTTTATCTGAACTAGGCATACAAGCAACTTCAACTCGATGCTCCTGAAGTATGCTGCAAAACGGATTGCACTTGGGTAAGTTCATGTTCATGTAAATAGAAGGAAATCTGAAGTTATGAATATATGAAATTCATATATTTGAACTGCGGAATGAAGAAATAAATGTAAAGAAGATCCTCGCAGTTATTAACGCAACTTATGCAGTTGCGAAAAGAAAGCCTGAAAAAATCAGGCTTGCCGGGATTCGAACCCTGACCTCTGCGATACCGGTGCAGCGCTCTAACCAATTGAGCTAACAAGCCAACTGGGAGCTGGTCATTAAATTGGTTCGTAATATACCCGGGAAAGATGAAGATGAAGTTATGAATATATGAAATTCATATATTTGAACTGCGGAATGAAGAAATAAATGTAAAGAAGATCCTCGCAGTTATTAACGCAACTTATGCAGTTGCGAAAAGAAAGCCTGAAAAAATCAGGCTTGCCGGGATTCGAACCCTGACCTCTGCGATACCGGTGCAGCGCTCTAACCAATTGAGCTAACAAGCCAACTGGGAGCTGGTCATTAAATTGGTTCGTAATATACCCGGGAAAGATGAAGATGAAGTTATGAATATATGAAATTCATATATTTGAACTGCGGAATGAAGAAATAAATGTAAAGAAGATCCTCGCAGTTATTAACGCAACTTATGCAGTTGCGAAAAGAAAGCCTGAAAAAATCAGGCTTGCCGGGATTCGAACCCTGACCTCTGCGATACCGGTGCAGCGCTCTAACCAATTGAGCTAACAAGCCAACTGGGAGCTGGTCATTAAATTGGTTCGTAATATACCCGGGAAAGATGAAGATGAAGTTATGAATATATGAAATTCATATATTTGAACTGCGGAATGAAGAAATAAATGTAAAGAAGATCCTCGCAGTTATGCGACTGCATAAGTTGCGTTAATAACTGCGAGGATCTTCTTTACATTTATTTCTTCATTCCGCAGTTCAAATATATGAATTTCATATATTCATAACTTCATCTTCATCTTTCCCGGGTATATTACGAACCAATTTAATGACCAGCTCCCAGTTGGCTTGTTAGCTCAATTGGTTAGAGCGCTGCACCGGTATCGCAGAGGTCAGGGTTCGAATCCCGGCAAGCCTGATTTTTTCAGGCTTTCTTTTCGCAACTGCATAAGTTGCGTTAATAACTGCGAGGATCTTCTTTACATTTATTTTAGAAGGAAATCTGTTGGGAAAAAATTACAAACTAGGATGATAGTTTGTTGGGAGACAGGTTATGTTGCCCACACCATTTCCCTTGTTCTTCTGCTTCAAAGTATACAATAACTTCATCTGAATGTTATAATATGTTTCAGGTATGAGGTCTTTACTGGGCGGATTTTGTTAGCAGCCCTGGACCACAACTTCCATGATTTCCACAAGACCCTGGAAGGGCAGTTCAAAAAGATCTATTCCAAACGTTCAGGAAACTGGAGAGTGGAACCTGTGAAGGAACCCAAGCAGTATCCTCATTTGGCTTTGCTTCAGGGAGACATCTTGCGACATCGTGCAGAATATAAAGATCCCATTACCAGGCACATTGAAATCTCCCCATCCACCTTGCACCAACAGTAGCTATGAAAAGGGCCCCTTTAAGTGAAGAGTTGGTCAAAGCTAAATTGTCACGCTTTCAGACTCAAAAGAAACCAGAATAGGTGTTAACAGACTATTTAGCAACATGGTTCCCACGTTCAGGGAAAAGTAAAGGAGAGGCAGTTATCTTTCAAGGTCAGGGAAAACTCAGGGTATTTTCCATCACGTCAGAGAAATTCTAAATTCTTTGATTTTGTGAAAAGTCAGGGAACTTTATTTTCAGTTAACCAGATATATATTTCCAGATATGGGAAGGCCTATAGTTGTAGAAATTGTCTATTAGTGATTTGGTTTTTATGATTTCATACCATAGAAGCCATCATAATGGTCATCCTTTGTTGTCAGGGAGAAGTCTGTGAAAAGTCAGGAATTGATTTTGTCCTGCTGGGTAGTGACCTGGGTAACTAAACTAAGAATGTTTGTTTTACTGGTTGATCACTGTTTGATCTTTTATACGTGAGGAAAATTCGAATTTTGTTAAAATGCTTTGTCTGTAAATATTAACATTGTCTATCAAAATTCCCAATTTTTTTATTTGGAAATACTTCAGTGAAATAAAAAGAAATAAATATATCAGAAATTTCATTCTCAGGAGACAAGACTGAGAAAGAATTGAAGTCTTTATAATTATGATATATATGCACAACATTATATGATTCATCAAGTGTACCAAATCTACAACCATCATATCATGGAACAAAGGTAAATGAAGGTTGTCACTTGTAATAATTATTTTCAGCATTAAAAGGGATGAGAAACAGAGATTTTTTGACCTTTTCTTGTGTGAATGGGAGTATTTTGTTACTGTGCAAACCCAGGAGCCACAAACACTAGAATTATTTCTGGAATATTATTATGTTGTGAGGTAAAAGCCAATCAGATGTTAGATAAAAAACCACAACCTGTAGCAATAATTAGGTTTGGCTTGCAGTTTTTTCTTGTGGTTTGATCTCCCATCTGATTGGTCATGTGTTCATGGTTGTTGGATTTGCAAAGTAAAACTTAAATTTTTACCCCACTTCCATTACCCAATATCAAATCAAAGTGTTCACGGTTTTTGGTTTCGCACAGTAAAACAAATTTTTTCCCCCACTTCATCAGCCAATACTAAAAAATGCAGGCTATAGCCCCCATGTCGTACTTATTAGGCTATTGACCCACCAGTTATGTTCCCTGCAATAAATAAGCATACTACAGACCTCCCTAAAATGTTTATTGTGAAAATATTTTCTACTTGCTAACAAAACAACCTTTTCGAAGTTGTGCATGCCCCGGACCTATAAGCTGCACTTTACAGTATAATGATAGCCCAGAATATTTACAAATAAGTTTACCGGTAGTCAAGAAAAAACTTGTAGGTTGAAAAAGTACTTTGCTTTAACACTAACTACTCTCCAACTGTTTCCAGACTTATCCAGTTGACATGTTACATTGGGTGTGTGGGGTGGGGGGGGGGGGAGAGGAGGGGGGCATTTTTTAGGTTTTCTTTTTTCAATAACATCTGGTAATCACAATTAGGTCTTCAATCCCCATTTCCAATGGAATGGAAACACCAATGAGAATGTTTCCTTACTTGTCACAGCCTACAAGCAAACTCTCTCGGACAGGTGGGGGTAAGAGAGCTTGCTGGCAGGCTGCAGTGATCACTCACATACTTCTTATTAGCCATATGCATCATAATACATTGATATTTCAAAGCGAATTCACTGTGACCGATGAGCCTTAAAAGAGCAACACGACAGAATCTTTTTAGAATCTTGGGAAAATACTAATTTTGTGAGGAAATAAGCGCAAAATGCACTTTGTTTCAATGCACCTATGAATGGCGAAAGCCCATGTAATTGCCATTTGGAGCTGGATAAGCTTGCCTAATGGTTGCAACTACACAAGACGGCAAAATTTGTCGATTCCCCCTTCCAAGTGTTCCATATTTCCACAACGTGTACTGCCGGTATGCGGCCTTCCGGTAACTTTGAGTGGAGTAATCAGGCTCATCTGCACGGATGTCACACCTGGCTGTTATTGCCAACTGTAAAACTTCCCGATCTAAACAGGTGGTGTTGAACATTACATAGGAAGTAACACAGGTTCTTTTCTGGCAGCAAACATTTTCCTGCTTGTCCTGCATCCTCCGGCACACTCCACAAATACACCATCGTTCTGCGTCATTTTCCGGTTCTGGCGGCTCCGACTCTGGATCATTTGCTCCTGTTAGTAGATCTATGGCGTATTCTACACTGCCACGGCCTTGGCTCAGTACCCTGATGAGAAGGGTTTCCTTTTCAACCTCTGATAGCTTCTTCACAAACTCCTATCGTATAAGACGGGAACAGAGAGACTTCAGCTACAAACAATTTGTCAACAAGTGCCAATTTTTCTCACTTGCTTGCGATAATTTGTACTAAACTTATGTTTACCTGTATTTCATTCTCGGACTCTTCTACCGCTCTTCGGTGGCGTGCATATGCGCTCGGGTTGTTGAATACAGGCTGGACTTCAACGGCCCTATTTTTGCGGGCAGCTTTGCTCGTTCCACACTGACAACTCGACGTGCATTTGGAGTCGGCATTCCGACACACGGGCAGCCTGTCGACCTCGCACTCTTCTTTCGGCTACATGTGTTTTTGCAGCGGCAAACCTACAATGTCAGAGCCAGTCTCGTTTTAGTTTTAAAAATAAACATCAGAAGAAATGTATATTATTATTTTGAAGCGGATAAATGTAAAGCTGGGATGATTTCTTACCACACGAGCGACAACAGCGCTGATGGGTCCGGCGACTGAATCACGGCGAGCCGTGGTTCGATTCGGCTCCCGTTCACTGGCGATCCGTAAGCATTTACAGCAGGACGATCTGCGTATTCATCTCCACTTAAATTGTCGCCAGTGATATTTAGAGCTTCTTCGCTATCGCTCACTTCCAGTTGCATCCTTTCCGCCATATCGATGAGAAGAATCTCGCGCGCTGAAGGACACTGAAAGCTATACCCAAATATGGGAAGAATACAACGGTGTCCCGGATAATAACAATAATAGAAGCGCGCGTTGCAAACTGGGTGGGTCAGACTCTTTAATAAAGGACGTCAGTCTGCCTGCTTCAGACCCTCAAACATTTGCAAACATTTAAGCTGCTTAACTCAGAAGCACATGGACGATTTTTACTTAAAATAATCATTAATTTTGAATCCAATCTTTCAAAATTATGATTTGCCTTCAACTTACCTCAGCCTAAAGGGTAGCTGGTCCACGTTGTGCCGCTCTGATTCTTCATTTCAAGCTCAAAAGAGGCAAACATTTCAAGCCACGAACTGATATACCATGCACGATTTATAAAAATGGGAATCCCGCTTAAATTGTGTGATCCCATCACACATCACATTCCTTCCGCCTGTATATGATATCGTCTTTTTTAAAATAGGAAGAAAGAAGGCGTAACAGTATATTCGGACTCAAAAACTCGAAAGCCGACAATGGTAACTCAGAATATCAAAACGCAACATAAGACTGCACACAACATCACGAAGTATCACACAACATCACGAAGTGTCACACACAACATCACGAAGTATCACACAACATCACGAAGTATCACACACAACATCACGAAGTATCACACAACATCACACAGTATCACAAGGTATCACACAGTATCACGAGGTATCACACAGTATCACACAGTATCACAAGGTATCACAGTATCACACAGTATCACAAGGTATCACACAGTATCACAAGGTATCACACAGTATCACACAGTATCACAAGGTATCACACAGTATCACACAGTATCACAAGGTATCACACAGTATCACACAGTATCACACAGTATCACAAGGTATCACACAGTATCACAAGGTATCACAAGGTATCACAGTATCACAAGGTATCACACGGTATCACAAGGTATCACAAGGTATCACACAACATCACAGTATCACAAGGTATCACACAGTATCACAAGGTATCACACAGTATCACAAGGTATCACACAGTGATTCGCGCCTATGCGTGAAGGCGTTACTTCTGTAGAAGATTAGCCAGGGATTTGAAGGTTTTGAAGATTTTATTTTGCACTAGACTTTACGGCTTTGTTCCTTCATCGATCAGTTCGGGAAGCGTCCGTTGTTAAATCGTAGTCAACTGAAATCAGTTAGAAAACAAGTTACTATTTACATCATTCGCTATTGAAAAGGCAAACAGTTCTCAACTTACAATTTGTTTTCCATAAATCCTTGAAATCCCACATCGACGACTGAACAACGAAATGTGTCCGTTAAAGAAGTGAAACTTGTTCTTTTAAATTCTTGTCACCTAATGTCGCATGACCTTATTTTTCCCGCCTCGCTAAGTCGAGGCGATAACTGACAATATGGAAATTTTAGGACATTGTTTGCACGAAATGCAAATCACTCCGCCCCAGTGCGGAAATTAGGTTTAATTAATTATACCTAATTGAGCAACGACTATAATTGTAATAGCGTTCAATAAGAAGAAACGTCAGAAAATAGCATGTCTATTGCTTCTGGGAACCAGCTTAATTAGGAAAATTCTGCATTTAGTTCCTCCTTGGTTGCTAGGAGACACAGCTTGTGGATTGGCCTGTCGTATTCACCATCCTGGGTCTTGATTCTGGCCTTTCTGACCAAGCCATCCTTTCCTGGATACGTGACAATGATACACGCCAACTTCCACTGAGACCTTTTGTGGGTCTGATCCAACTCCAAAACTAGATCATCAACGTGAACATTTTCTCTGGTTCGGAACCACTTGTTTCGTGGTGGGGTCCTTATCCAAGACAAGACGGTAGAGGAGTCCACCCAGAAGATTCGTTTGCAATCTTGGATGTTCGCGAACTGCAGTGACGTTCTGCAAGTATCATACATCCTTGCAAGTGTTAAACAACCCATGAGCTCCAGTCTCGGGATCGTCT
The DNA here is from genome assembly GCA_964017195.1 of Siderastrea radians. NCBI lineage: Eukaryota > Metazoa > Cnidaria > Anthozoa > Scleractinia > Rhizangiidae > Siderastrea > Siderastrea radians. Next base: position 60,245 of record CAXHKT010000288.1, on the reverse strand, counting down.
TCTTTTTCAACGGGGCAACGAAGGACTTGATCAGGACAGGGACGCACTTGTAACTTCCATTCTTTAACTCCCATCGGAGGAAAATGACTGCACCGTACGCTTTCTCGCCACCATCACAGAATCCCTGGACTTGCGGTACCCCAACTGCATGACTTGGTTTCAACTTTCGATCGAATTCGAACGCAAGGAGATATTCATGGTTTGCACATTTTCCATCCACTTCCTTTGAATGCTCGCTGGCAGGATCTCGTCCCAGCTATAGCCTGAACTCCACAGTTCTTGTAAGTCAATTCTAAACTTTATTGCTACGGGTAACACAAGACCAATGGGGTCCCATAATTTGCCAACAAGACCTAAGCATCGTCTCTTTGTCAGGACATCGGTCAGGCCAAGGTTGTTCTTTTTCAGGGTAAACTTGTCTGTCTGTTTATCCCATCGTAGACCCAGTAGATCCGTTGACCGTTCATCGTTAGATTGGTCGATTTCTGCCTGGTTAGAATGCCAAGTTTTAATCTGGAAGTGGCCTTTCTCGAGGATGGCGTCAATGTCGTTGATAATCTGCTCAGCTTTTGCTGTAGTTGCTCTGGACCCACCGATATCATCCACGTACGCATGGTCTTGAAGTTCCTTTGCAGCTTCCGGGAACTCAGCTTGCGATAACTTTGCCAGAGTATTGATGGCGTTAGTTGCTATGTCGGGAGCTGGTTTATCACCAAAGTTCAATCTGAGCCATTGATACACAGTTGGTGAATCATTTGTCTTACTTCTCCACAGGAACCTGTGATAAACTTGATCGTCAGGATGCACCAAGACTTGATTAAACATTTTGCGCACATCACCAGTGAATGCCACTTCGTTCCATCGCCATGCTGCCAGTACATCGAAGAGGCTGTTGATGAAGTTAGGACCTTTCTCGAGATAATCGTTAAGCGAAAGACCATTGTGACCTTTCGAAGATGAGTCAAAGACAAGTCGAACTTTTGTGGTCCTTTCTGGCGTGAACACGGCTTGCAGTGGTAGGTACCATTCAGGTTTACCATGATCGATTTGTTCAGGTGGAACCTTTTTCACAAAGTCCTGATCCAATAACTTTTGAACTTCTTCGTCAACAACTTTAAAGCAACCCTTTTTCTGGAACGACTTTTCAGCAGAAAACATCCTTTTCAGAGCGATGTCGTAGTTACTCTGTTTGGGGGGTCCTGCTTCCTTCCAGGGCATCCTCACTTGTATTCTCCCGTCAACTAAGGTAGTTGAAGCTGCGAGGGACTTTACGAACTTGCTTTCACGTAACACGTTTTCACTGCATGTACAGAGTTTGGTTGGTTTGACGCCAAGGAGGTCTTGGTGAAGGAGTTTCTTGATATCCTCTACGATACTTACTGTCCCAACTTCTATTGACTGAATTTGAGATGTGGTAGAGCTGTTTGACTCAAACTGTCCCAGAACGTACCATCCAAAACAGTTTCTTTTCGCGATAGGTTCTCCTGGTTCTCCGGACACTGTGTGGATATCAACGAAAGCTTCTACGAAGTCTGTGCCGATAAGGATATCTATGGCACCACCCGAAAGATGCAGCTTATCAGAAACGTTCTTCAAATGGGTGTATTGTCCCACTAATTCTTTAGAAATTGTTTTGGCATTACTGCAAGGTCTCGTAACAGTGTACACTTGAAGGGTCTTCGTAATATCTTCGTCAGTAGGTGAGGCAAGCGTGATATCGATTATCTGTGAAGGTTCGTTTTTCTTCTTCCCCCCAGCCAAATTCATAGTGAGATGCGTTGCTGATCCATTTAAGCCAAGTCGTCTAGCTGTATTTTTGGAGAGTAGGCTGGTGTTAGATCCAGAGTCTAACATTGCAAGAACTTCGACAAAGTTTCCATTTCTGTTCATGAGTTTAACTTTTTGAACAGGGCACAAACCATTGACAGGTTTTAACTTTGCTTTCTGGTACACAGCATTTCCTTGCATGTTGCCATTCGACGTAGTTGAGGGGCCTTGGAATTGACTTTGGAATGGTGCTGCTTTTGGATTCAAATTTGTGTTTGTTTCGCCAGTCCTGTCATTATGTAGAGACCGGTGGTGGTTTTTTCTGCATTTGTCACAGGTTGAGCCATCTGGTTTCTTGCAATCGTTTGTGTGATGCGCTCTTAGACACTTGCGACATCGCCAATGTTGCTTAACAATCTCCCACCTTTGATTGACTGTTAAAAGTTGGAACGTAGGACAGGCAGCCAGATGATGTTTGGTTTTACAGCCAAGTGGACATGCTTCATCATCAGTTTCTTCGCCATTGGCGGCATTATTTTCTGTCTTCTTAGGACCCTTGTCCCGGCGACTTTCATTCCCTTCCTCAGAGATGGAACTCCTTTTGCCTCGAGAGCGAATGCTTGCTTCCTGATGTAACCAGGCGATGAGGTTGCTAACGGTTTCTTGTTTCCCTTCTCTTTTCATCTCTCTACCAAAATGAGAATTGTCGTTTGGATCGAGTTTGGACAAAAGTTGGGACATAAGGAATGGTGCTTCTGAAGACTCTAGCACAGGGCAGCCATTATCTTCCATATCGTTTACGTAGCGAGACACTGTTGTGGCGGTGTGTAAAGGACTTGGAATCTCGTCTGACTGGTTTAAGATTGTTTATTTCAGACAGCAATTCATCCATTAATTTTCGTCTGTCTGCGAACTCGGTATCCAAGATGTTCCAAGCGCTGTCAATGGTTTTACAGGTTTTAACCTGGTCAGTCCACCACGAACCCTTCGGCAATGCGTTTCGGAAACGTTGCAATTGTTCATCTTTATCCTGACCGTATTTCATCATCCAATGATTGAATTCCTTTTTCCACGTGGCATAAGATCTGCGACCTCCATCCCATGTTGGTACTGGTAATCGTTGTAGACCACTTAAGTTTGGTTTTGATCCTAAGGTGTCCGCCATTTTTGCTACTGCTGATGTCATTGATGACATTGATGATGTCAGAGCCTCCAGGGTTTCAGAGTCCTTACGAGACGCTTCAGAAGAACTTTGTTCCTTTTGATAAGCAGCAAATTTCAAAGCAATTTGAAGAAAATCCGCCTTGGCCTTGTCTCCAAGTTTTCTGGTCGTTAAAAAGGGTCCCTCGTCTGTGGCAGTGCCTTCATCAACCAGTTTGTCTAAAATCGTTTCTTGCTGCTTTTTGATTTGCCTATATCTCGTCTCTACTTGAGTGAATGCTGCTTCAAGTGTTTTGAGTTCTGGTTTTACTGAGAAAATTGTTTCAAATTCCTCCATTAGCTCGTAGAGGATGTTTACAGCGTTTTCCATTTTTCCTGCGAGGGTTTTGACGTCTACTTTAGGCGGCATTTTGAAGGGAATTCACTTTACGTAAATATGCTTTAACTCCAGCCTCGATTTCATGCGATGTTACTACCAGCGGGCTTCGAAGTCTTTGATTTTGACAATCCAGCAACAAAGATAAAAATGAAAACGTCAAACAAATCAAATGTCCTTACTTTTCCTTCGCAAATACAATTCCGCGTAATCTTGATGAAGATTCAGCGTAAGTTGAGGGCGCGATGATTCAGCGTAATCTGTGGCAGCTCAACTTGTGATGCGAAGTTCGGCGGTTGTCAATAACTCGATTCGGCGTAATCTTCGAGGACAAATTTTGACTGATTCGCGCCTATGCGTGAAGGCGTTACTTCTGTAGAAGATTAGCCAGGGATTTGAAGGTTTTGAAGATTTTATTTTGCACTAGACTTTACGGCTTTGTTCCTTCATCGATCAGTTCGGGAAGCGTCCGTTGTTAAATCGTAGTCAACTGAAATCAGTTAGAAAACAAGTTACTATTTACATCATTCGCTATTGAAACGGCAAACAGTTCTCAACTTACAATTTGTTTTCCATAAATCCTTGAAATCCCACATCGACGACTGAACAACGAAATGTGTCCGTTAAAGAAGTGAAACTTGTTCTTTTAAATTCTTGTCACCTAATGTCACATGACCTTATTTTTCCCGCTTCGCTAAGTCAAGGCGATAACTGACAATATGGAAATTTTAGGACATTGTTTGCACGAAATGCAAATCACACAGTATCACAAGGTATCACAAGGTATCACATAGTATCACAAGGTATCACACGGTATCACAAGGTATCACACAGGATCACAAGGTATCACAAGGTATCACACAGTATCACAGTATCACAAGGTATCACAAGGTATCACAAGGTATCACACAGTATCACAAGGTATCACAAGGTATCACACAGTATCACAAGGTATCACAAGGTATCACAAGGTATCACAAGGTATCACACAGTATCACAAGGTATCACACAGTATCACAAGGTATCACACAGTATCACACAGGATCACAAGGTATCACACAGTATCACAAGGTATCACAAAGTATCACAAGGTATCACACAGGATCACAAGGTATCACAAGGTATCACACAGTACCACACAGTATCACACAGGATCACAAGGTATCACACAGTATCACAAGGTATCACAAGGTATCACAAGGTATCACACAGTATCACAAAGTATCACAAGGTATCACAAGGTATCACACAGGATCACAAGGTATCACAAAGTATCACAAGGTATCACACAGTATCACAAGGTATCACAAGGTATCACACAGTATCACAAGGTATCACAAGGTATCATACGGTATCACAAGGTATCACACAGTATCACAAGGTATCACACAGTATCACAAGGTATCACAAGGTATCACACAGTATCACACAGTATCACAAGGTATCACAGGAGCCCATAATGGGCTCCTGGTATCACACAGTATCTCGAGGTCTCACAAATGCATATGTTTTCTTGTTTTAGAATAAAAAAAAGTTTGAGCCGGAGAACTTTACGCTGAAGCCGATCACTTCATTACCCTTGTATGCCCAAGACATTGGCATTAGGATCACTCCAGCCTCCTCCCCAACCTAGCTTAGCAACTAGATTTTGGCATCACAATCGTTAAATACCTCGAAAAAAACAACATGATATCAGACCTGGAAAACGACAGATTTATTAATTTAAGCCCTAAAGCTCAAGACGAAGGAGTTTTTCGTAAAGATTATAATTCGGACCTCAATTTAAACTCTATTGAAGACGATCTTTTTTAACAAAAAAAAATGGCATGTCTAGTCTTTTAAACTTGTAAAAGTTTGTAAATGAAGACATTGTTCAAGTTATTATAAGTTAGGAAGATAAAGGAATTTAACGAAAGGATGTATTAAAATGAAAAGAGATGGATGTAATAATTTATTAAAGAGATTGTTAAAAAAGCCCTTTGGTAATTGATAATTTAATTATATTTATTGTATTCGAGTTTACAATAAAATTTGCAATGTATTGTATTGTATGTAGCAGATAAAATTTGAGTGGGAGATCTGTATGGGCGTTTACAACGGCGAAAAAAAGTTCCACAACGGGCCACGGAAGTGTTGATCGAAATGCGTTACTTATTTACAAACGAATAATAAAGCAACATTTTGTCATTTTCAGTACTTTCACCGGCAGAGGGAGGCTTATAAATGAACAAGTGTTTACTTTCAAATCCAGGTCATAACTGACAACGAACTAAGATCTCAGCATACTAAGTAGCTAAGAAGCGTACCAAGTGAATGCATGTACATGCACATATTACAACAAAAGTAAAAAAGCGTATGTTGAGTTAACAGTATGAACTGAAAAGATGCCCATCATTTATCTGTTCGGGTTTACGGAATTGTAACCTTTTTTGTCTATTATTTTTTAACTTAGTAACCTGCAATTCTATGTTGCAGGTTTTTTATTGGGAAGTCCATGATATTTCAAACTAGATGGAAATGGCAACGAATTCACCATTTTCTTTTAGATTTACATTCACGCCAACAAAAAGGTACACAGCATATCTTGCTTAAAATGTAAATACAGTACCCAGGAACACGGGGTTTCCTGGCACGGGTGGATCACTTTGGATGGACTTATCGAGGTTTCTCCCCCAGTTTAATAAAGTCCACAATGTGTACAATCTTGTGTTAAGGAAACCTAGAAACAAGTGGCCAGCACCACGAAACATTAAAAAGGATTGGAAAAGTTTTTAAAGAACTTTTGGTACATTGTCCAAACATTTGTAATCAGTGTTTAGAGTGCTTGTAGGTGTATAAATTTGGACTGCAGTGAAAAGCATTGACTGCAAGGCCTATTCAGACAAGACAGATGAATTTTACCCGAGTTTCACCCTTGCAGTTAGGTCCTGATCCCAATACGGTGTATAAGTTTGCGAACACACAGACAGCAAGGGACTGCTGACATACACCAGTGTTAAAAATAAGTAGACAGGCCTGCACGACTCTTGCGCACGTGTTAAAGCCATTCTCATGGTTTGGATCTCACGAGTATGTCTTTGAGGGACCTACCCTTTTTGTATGATATTAGGGGAGGTTCTTTGAATATTTCTTTTAGCAATGGTTGTTCTTCTATTAAATGCCAGTGTTTCATGAGTATTTGTTTCACGTTTGGCACTGCTGGGTGATATTGTGTAACAAAAGGCAAGATTCTCCTGTTTGCTTTAGGTTTAGGTAGTTAGGCCTGCTTTCTATTTTCAAAATTTACTTCCGAGAGAGTTCTTTGGACAAGACCCTCTGGGTAACCTCTATCAATGAGATGAGACTGGAAGAGTTTGATTTTTTCCTCAAACACTGTTCTAGAGGAATTCGTTCTTAGCAGTCTAAAGGCCTCTCCTTTGATAAAACCTTTCTTAACTCCTGGTGGGTGACACGAGGAGAAATGTGTGTATTGAAATGTTTCAGTAGGCTTGTAGTGGGTGCGTATGTCAAGCACTGATTCATTCGTGAATCTTTCGCCTTTGTAAACGCTGGTGTCCAGGAAAGTAGTTTCTGTATCAGAAATTTCAGCCGTGAACTTGATAGTCGGATGATGTTTATTTGCTAGATCAATGAACTGAGTTAAATCCTCTCTGCGGGTATCCCAGAGGGAAAAAATGTCGTCGATATATCGTTTCCAAGTGAGAGGTTTGAGTGCGCTTTGGCTAAGGATTTCTGTTTCAACTCTTCCCATAAATATATTGGCAAAAGCGACCGCCATTTTAGTGCCCATGGCGGTTCCGTGTGTTTGTAGGTAATTTTTTCCACAAAACTGGAATGAGTTTTCCTGTAGTATTAGTCTGAGTGCTTGCGCAAGTCGACGTGTAGGGATAGGAGGTGTGTCTTTATAGAAAACATCGTATGCCTCGCATACTGTTTGAATACCTTCCTCTTGTGGAATATTAGTGTACAAGCTCGTTACGTCCATTGATACTAGGATTGCGTTCTCTGATACTTTAGTCCTCTCAATGAAGTTAATAAAGTCGGTTGTATCTTTGAGATAGCACTTTTGTTGTTGTGCTATCGGCTGGAGTAGTTTGTCAACAAAAGCTGATAACTTCTCTGTAGGACCTGAAACTCCTGAAATTATCGGTCTCCCGACCGCCGTTGGTTTGTGGATTTTCGTAAGGGTATAAAATATTGGAATACGAGGCGGGTTTGGTGTTTGACAAAGCCATTTTTTAGTCGTTTCGTCAATGTGGTGTTCATTGTAAAGTATTGTAATTAATTGTTGTACTCTGCGGGATGTTTGTTCAACCATAGGTTCAGCAAGAGGCCTGTAGTTTTCCATGTTGTCTAATTGAGTTTGCCCCTCGTTTTTCTTGTCAGCTAGGCTCATGAAAACAGATGTAGTCCCTTTGTCGGCTTTCCTGATGTTTATTTCTGTGTTGGTTTTTAAATCTCTAAGTGCTTGTTGTTCCGCTGGTAGGAGATTATTTCTTGGCTTTGTAATGTGTGTTTCTGCGAGTTGGTATTTAACTCTTTCTAGAAAGCTCTCTAAAGCAACTGATTGTTGTACTGGTGGTTCCCAGTTTGATTTTACGTGGAAAGGATGTGGTTCTTTATCTTGCCCGTGAAATATGTATTGAAGACGCATTCGCCTTGCAAACTGATTGAAGTCTTGCAAAAGATGGCGTCTAATAAGATTATCATTTGTAACGGGAGTAGGAATAAATTTGAGTCCTTTCGACACAAGGCTAATTTGGTCGTTTGTCAGTTCTTTATTAGAGAGGTTTTTGATATGTTTTTTATTTGCCTCTAAGGTCTCGTTTGTGTGTTCTATGCGCTTGAGATTGGGGGCGATTTGAATAAGAGCTAAGGCGGTTTACGCTGCGAGTTTCAAATGTCACTTGGTCTGTCGCAATATCAACACCACACACCTCAAGTTTCAGTTTATACTAACACCATTAACTATTAACTCTCCCCACGCGGAGTATCCTGTTTCAATGTAACGGTCACGAGAAGAGAGAGAGGAGTAAATAGTTAATAATAACAATAAATGAAAACATAAGACGTGATTGAGGCGCGTCGTATTGACATTGCGACAGCCTGATTATAATATTAACGTTTGAAACTAGCAACGTAAACCGCCTTCACTCTGATTCAAAACGCCCCCAAACAAAAAGAAACCGGAACGCAGGTAAATAAGAAAATTTTTATTTTAAGATTATGTATAACTATTACAGCGTTTTGGTTCCCTGTGACCGGATCTATTCTTAAGATTCTGAAATAGCAACTTATTTCTAACATTGTAGAATACAGCAGGAAACAGGAAGCAAAAAACTAAAAGGATACGCTCTAATGCATAGTACATGTAGCTTACAGAACTTATCCCTTATCCCTAGTACTCTGCGAATTTAGGTTTAAAAACCCTATAACTAATGTAGCATGTAATTCTCATTTCAGGGTAAATACACTTGCATATTTTGCGATTTTTTTTTAGCTTGAATATCTCCGGGTCTAAAATATATATTTGAAAACGGGAATCGCCAATTTGAATCTTACGCATAAAAAACCATTAAACGACTAAAATGTACAGAGGAGAAAATTTGATCACCAAAAACCATTTATACACTTGTAAGTAGTTTCAAGACCTTAAAATTGAACTCCTGAAATTAATAATAAAAGGGTTTTCTAGGGTTCTGAAGGTGTATACAAACCCTTTCTTTTGCTCCATAAAGTCAGCGTCATAATAAATAAGTTCTACAAATCAAATTATATTGATCACAGAGTGCTGCTCAATAGTTTATTTTTTATACAAATTTGCAAGTTGCCAATGACAAAAAATCTTGAGTAATACTGCTTTCTCTTACATCGATTATTTGACTACATTTAAGGAGAGGGTGGGTTGGTATTTTAAATTTCACGATTCCACAGGAAATAAAAATTATGATAATACTAGTAAATATATCATTGTAACCAGTGACTTGCAAAATACATTGTGTGGTTCCAGAAAATATCCACACCCCCACCTCCCTGGAATTTCCGTTTTTGTTAAGAAAAATAACCCCCCCCCACCCCGCCGGAATTTCCAAAAGTATATTGTGTACCCCCCAGCCCCTCTGGAAAAAAAGATAAATTGTACAATGCTCTAAATTTTAGGCTATCTCTCTTGTAAACAGTTATAGTATATAACTTGACTCCCCCACCCCTCAAGAATTTCCAATTTCATCCGTGGTTGGGGTGTGGATATTTTCTGGAATCACACATACTCAAAATTCTGAGTCCTAGAGCTTTACAATCAAAGCATGATAAGAAAAATGTTTCCAATAAGTATCAGGAGTTGTCCTTCTCAAAAGGTGGATCATTAATATTACATATTTTAGTATGACTCGAAAAAGTAATGACCAAATCAACAAAATAATAAACAGTCAGTTTTGCCCATTTTTGCTCACAGTACGAGCCTTTGGCAGCAATGGTTTCTTCCCATTCTTGTAACAAATAACTGAGTACTTGTTGCGCCGTTTAACTAACCGATGCAAGTAAAATAGATGATGTACCTTAGGCATGGCACACAAAATTTTTTTAAATCTTGAAAGCCACACAAATGTCTGCTCAGCTGCCATCGTATTGCCTTCGGGTAGTTCCTCCTTCAGAGTAACTGGGTTGTACTTCTCCTGGCATGACTTGTCTTTATGGTTGCGGATATGCAGACTATCAATAATTTTTTTTATTGACATCCATGCTTTATCCCAAGGAGAAGGCCATGGTAGAAGATTCCTAGCTGCTTTGAGGCCGTCCAGGTGACACATGTTGTCATATGCCAAAAACACTTTTCCCCAGTTCAGTGGATTTATCCCCTTCAAAATGGTGAAAAGCCACGACAGCACGATAATAAATACCTGAGATGGGCTTTCCGATCTATGGTATCATAAAATAATTCATGGTTTATTACAAAATGAATTTCATATAATATACATTAAAAAAAGTTAATATTTTGGACAAGACACGATTATAGCAAACCACTATCATAATTTTATCCGGTTTGACAAATTTAGACGAGGCTCACATCATTTAAAAATTTCACACTTTATTTACAATAAGAAACGGGTGCACTATGTTGTCATTAAAGCTGAGTTCCCATTAATACATTTATTTATTTTTTTCTGCATAGATGACACACAAAAATGAAAAAGGACGCCGGTTTTGAGCCACCGAGAGTAACAGGCAAGCATGACAATAAAAATGGTATTTCAATGATTAGATGGGAAATGTAACATGTTTATGTCTATCACATTTTAAATAACTTTTTTAAATAAGATGACAGAAAAAGTGAATTTAACATTTTTCCAACTCACTTAAAAAGAGGACTCTACTTGTCAATTATCCCACCACCTCTAACAATGAAAAGATGGCCTCGTGACCACTTTTTGAGCCTCTGCTTCCCACCTGTCTCTTTGTTGCAGGTGGTTGGCTGAGGCTCAAGACAGTCCTGGAGAACAGTTGTGACTGGACCATGCTCTTTTTCTATAAAACCTGTGTTACCTGTAAAAAAACATAATGAATGACACAGAAACCATTAACCAATGAATTGCGGTTCCATTGTTCCATTGTTAGATGGCTCTGTTTCATAAACATTAGATAAACGTTAGATAAAAATAAACAATGAGTTTACATGGCCAAGTTTTCAAGAAACGCCTCCAGGTTTCATCGACAAGATATGGTACTTCACCTTGAGCCTCGAGTGCACTACTTCCAATATGCAAATCTGCTTCACTTCCCAGCAGAGATACCACATCGTCAACTTTGGCGACATCCTTGTCCAGGTATTCTACAGTGGTCTCGTCGCCTATTAAAATGATAGGAAATAATTAAGAAACAATTGGCACTTTTTACCAATTAGGATGTTTGCTCAACATCAATCAATTTTTGGACAATGGACTCATTTTTAGATTATTCATGCAGCGAAGCTTGTTAAAATAATGAATGAAATGTTATATGACTAATGTGTAGATGGAAGTTGTAAAGTTAGCTCTTTGTGGTACCCCTCCCCCCTAAGTAAAATTCAAAAATAAATTCTATGAAGCTCAGATAAACATGTGGAAAGAAATGAAAACTTTTTATCATGTAATAACTAAATTGACATCAAATCACATTTTTAGGAACTTATAGACATTATAATGTGGATCAAGAAATCGAAAATGAACGTGTTCATGTTAAACACGCTCAGTTGGAAATTAGGTGGCAGCTAGTTTACAAACTAAGCTTCCAAATAAATGGCTGTCCAAGAAAAATTCCCCTTTAAAAAATTAAAGTAAAAAGGCTAAGATATTGACCTGTCAAATTTATGGTAGGCATAATGTGCCCGTTGCAACTCTTAAGGGTTATTAACGTGCCTAATGAGCAAAGCTGGTTGAATTACTGTACTTAGTGAATTTATTTATAAACCAAAATGTCAGCAAGTACCTGTATTGTCATGTTTGATACCACAATGTTTTAAGAAGCCGCGAATGTCAGTGGGAACTTCAGGGTGCTTCTCATTCAGGTACATCACATGTTCAGTACAAAACGCCTTACCAAATTGTGGCGAATTTGTGCATACGTTGGGGTAATTCAAGAGAGGAAGATCACGGATAAAGTTCTGTTTGCAAACCAAAAAAAAAATGTTATACATTTCAAAAATACAAATTACATAAGGCATTAACCTCCACATCTAAGAAAATTTGATTTTGTTATCATACAAGATAGTATTTGGATAAAAAGTAATATTTGCACCAATTATTTTAATCAAAGCAAGCTAATAACAAAAGGTAAAACAGCCTCTGAGGGGTGATGGCGGGGCAAGTGCAAATGTAAATGAAAGTTTTGCAATCATAAAATTGCGGGAATGGTTGCAAACCAACAAAAAAAATGAATGTGTTAAAATACAAAAACTATATAATATTTTACTGACTATTATTATAATTAAGTACTTACCTTTCTTTGCATCATGCAATGAGCAAACATCAGTTTCCACTGGCCATCAACAACCCACAGTCTCCCACAACCTATAAAATTAATTAAAATGCAATTGAAGAGACATCAAAGACATATTATACAGTGAATACCCTTAACATGTAAGAAGATGTTATGAAATTATATGCAGTCCAACAAGAATTGGGATTTGAATGATAATATTATTATAGAAACTAATTTAGGATTATTTGAAAGTCATGCAAAAGAAGCCATGAACATAGCATAAACATCCTTCTATCACAAGGGCTGTCTAATTTACTTATAATTTGACTACAGATCCCTGTTTAAAATACAAGCCAGTTTACGTGTACCGTATTTATTCGATTAAGCACCCAACCCCAAATAAGCGCCCACCTCGAATAAGCACCCACCCTATAGTTAGGAAAAGTTAATAAGCACACAACACGAGTAAAAATGAGGTGTGAAATATTGAAGTACTACCAAGATACTACCCCAAAGACCAAGCTTTCTCAATAATTTACAGTTACTTTCAAGGATCAGTAAAAATTTGGCTTTTGGACATCTTCACGTGCTGCTATTATTTACTTTTTTCTTGCAAATTAAGTGTGCTACTTGCTAAAAATGGTGAAACTTAAATAAGCGCCCAGCCTAGAATAAGCGCCCACCCGCAAGGTCCAAAAATTTAATAAGTGCCTAGGGTGCTTAAACGAATAAATATGGTATATTAACCTTAAAGGGACAATGTCACAAGGGTTTCACAGCTTTTTGGTCAAAACTGCTCTTAAATAAGTGGTAGCCAACTTACCCATAAAAAACATAAACTTTGAATATCTAAATGAAGATATAACCTTTATTTGCGGATAGAAATCAAGCTGCGGCTAAAATATCGATTTTTTTGAAGACGCGCAGAAACAATTTGAAAACGTTTACCTAACGTTTTCAAATTGCAATCCGTTTCATCCGAGGCATCCGCAGTCAAAGATGCAAGTTACAGATTTAGTGCTCTTATATAGCAATTTTTAATAAAAATGGACCATTATTTTTAGGTTTCCTGCTACACAAATACAAATTTTGACTGTTCAAAAATCTGGTAAAATCTGTGACATAGTCCCTTTAAACTGTAATTAATTGAGAGGTCAGGGATGTAGGGCTTTCAAAAGCTTTGAAGCTGCTAGCTACACATGCAAAGCAACAACTCAAATACTCCAGTAATAGACTGCAATAAATGCACATAAATGTCGACTTTTATTCATCTTCAAATTTAGAGTAGCCGAAGTTTGACTGTTACTAGTGGGGACAGACCTTTAAATTTATCTTGATGACAAACTGGCTGTATGTGCATATATCAATGAAACTTCTCACCTCTTGCAATGCAAGCATCAGAACAGTCCTCAGATGAATGAGGGTAAACACCCTTGGCACGTATCTTTTCCACTTCTTCCATAACTTTCTCTCGATCCTCATTCTTTTTCATAAGCCCAAAGAAGTCAAGCCTTTCAAGTTCTCTTAATTCAGATTCCAGCTCCCCATTCCAAAATACTGACGCACACTGTTTTTCACCATATTCTAAATAAAAGGGGGAAAAATGGAATCATTTAAAACCTTGTCTGGGTAATTTTAGTATAAGAAAAATTGTGATTACCGGTAAATCCTTCATAAACAATCAAGTCCTTTTGCAATTAAAGTACACCTTAAAGGCAAATTGTATGGTTTTCTCACCCACTAAATAAATCAAGCGAACATCAACAATGATCAACCAGTTGTTTATCTGTCTTACACTTCAATTGAATAACATGTTATGAATAAACACAAAAGAACACAAAAGAACTAAGACAAAAAAAATGACACGCACTGAGCTCGTTTACGAGAAAACAATGATTTCCTCTTTCACAAGCCAAGTCGCAAAGAAAAAATCCACCATTTTGTTTCTGCGCGCGTGCTCATTACGGGTAAAATCCTGCGCAGTAAGGATGCACAATGCGATACTAGGGAATCGCCTTAAGCTTCATAATTTACTTTAAAATTTTTGGTTGGTGTGGATATTTTCTGGAACCTCACATTATAGTTTAGGAATATCTGGAATAATGAATATCTAAACTTTTATTGACATATATGTATTACCTCCCACACCAGATAGCAGCTGAAACACTTCATTGTATGCCGTGGAAAATCCTAAAAAACTCACCCAGCTGTGGTTTCTAGAATACAAAATGTAAATACAAAGATATCACTATCAACACAAGTTACTGAGGCCCTGATCAGACAGTACACAACAATTTTTTGGGCGAAAGTTCATGATGATATAATTTAACCTTGCACTTTCATTTGACCACCGTCAGATTGTTCAATCTTTTTACCACACAAGGCTACACGGATTCAACTGTAAAAATGATGATTGGCAAAAACAACAAAACTGGTGACAGCTAACTGAGAAGTGCACTTGACCGTGATGCTTCAAAAAATATAGTCAAAATGGTTAATCATGAAACGGCCAAGAATCTAAAAACAGGAGTCAGATTGTTTCCGGACTGTCAGATTGTTTCCGGACTCGATTTCCTACGCTTATTAAACAAATTGCCCGTCTTTTCTACTTAATAAGCAGGTTTGACACGTCAAATTTGCTTGTTAATCAAAAAGGACGCTACTTTTGTGTTATTAAGCAAAAAAGGTAACACTTTTTGCTCATTAACACGCACCTTTTGCTTAATAGCCAGAAAATTCCTGCCTGTTAAGCAAATAAAGGTATATGTTTGGGTTATTAACCAAAAGTGTCGACAGACTTTGTAAACAGAAGTTTTGTCGACTTGAGCCGCCATTACGGAAAAAAATATCGAGGGCGAAAACTACTTAACAGAACAGCTTTGTGAGAAAATACCTATCTAGCCGAAGGCAAGTGCGGGAATTCTTTCAATTTACCAGGAAAAAATCATAACTTTTACTTTAGTGGCCGAAATTTTTCAAAAGTAAGACTTCGCAGCGCCATCGATCGAGCGATCTGGCGAAGCCGTGAGATCTTTCACGTACGCGATTTCTGTAAACAGAGACAACGAAACTCAACACTTTAACAGAGCAAATAATCCAGATAAAGAGAATGTATAGAGAATATTCAGAGCTGTCTAAACCTGAAATACAATGAAGAGGAAATTTTAATTCACGGTTTATTGTTTCTTTCGACAGAGAGAGAAAAATAACTGACACAGCGAAACGAACAACACAGTACAGCGCGGCAATTATGTTCTTTATGAACTTAGGGATTCTTCCACGTTCACGATTTCTGTAAACAAAAGTCAGAGCAATGAATTAACAGATGAAATGCTGCGAAAACTGAATAAAACATACAGACACTTCTAAAACTAAAATTTAACAACAAACAACAAAAAGATCTCATGACTTATTTCTAAATTCTTCCGAGAACCGCCAAATTTAATCAAAACACGGCGACTGAAATGAACAACACCGAGCGGGGCATTATCAATCGATTCACAGTTTAAGAGTTTCTTTCCCCTCGCTTTAAAAAAAAAACTTCCCTAATAGAAAAAAGTAGAACAGTTTGACCTTCGATCTAGAAAAGTTCCTTTCTTAGCGGCGGAACTAATTTTCGTTCAAGAGTTTTGTACCAAGAATTCGCCAGTCTAATTTGATCCGATAACAACACATTTAATTTGCAGGTAATGTGAAAACGGGAATACGTCGGATTTCCGTAAGAATAAGAAAACTCGGAGGGAGATAAAAATATAATCCCATAGCGAAACATTTTATTTATTGACCACGAAACATTGTTTTACGAAATCATTTCTACATACGCGGTACGCCCTAATCGGGTTAAACTTTGCGAAACTGTCAAAACAGAGCGGCAAATTCGTCAGCTTTATTTTCAGCTTATTAATCAAGAAAGGCAGCGGCGGTCAAACTTCGCGAAAGTCTCAATACAGAGCGGCAAATCCGTCAACTTTCAGCTTTATTAATCAAGAAAAGCAGCGAGTGGTACTACATTCGACAAATAAGAAGGAATTACTACCTAAAATCATCGCGTGAAGGTAGTTGTTTTGACTATTAACCAAACAACCAATTCTTTAGGAGTAAAATTGTGAACTCTTTTAGATACCAGTGCAATGTAAATTCCAGTGAAAACGAACTTCAACACGGCAGCACTTTCCATTTAGCGAATGTACAACCGATTCACTCACCGGTCAAAATACTAATGTTTCTTATTTTATTGGCGTAAGTTTTAGAAAGAACACTCTCTAAGAGAAAAGTAAAAGAGATTGACTTTTTGAAAAGGTCAAGAATCCTGAATCAAAATCAACAACAACACATCCAGTAATGGAAATAGTGCCGAGGGGTTCCGTGAGAAAACTCGGACGTAGATAAAAATATAACCTCATAGCGAATTTATTGTGCACAAATTGGCAACGAAACATCGTTTTTAAGAAATCATTTTTTCACATACGCGGTACGATTACATAGAGCTAAATTAAAAGTTGGCAGACAAACTTCGTCATACAGAGCGGCAAATTATCCTTTCACTTTTAGCTTATTAATCAAGGTATGCCACATTCGCTAAATAAGCAGGGAATTCCTGCCAAAAATAATCGAGTGAGGGATCGGGAGGTAGTTGTTTTCAGTGATTATTAACCGATCAATCAATTCTTTACGAGTGGAATGTTTTAAAATTCCTTCACAGTGTTAACGAAATGAACATTTATAGCGCATACACTTCAACGCGGCAGCAATCTTTCCGTTGGGCGAATGTACAACCGATTCACTAACCGGTCAAAATAATATATTCTGATTTTATTGGTATAATTTTTAAAAAGAACACTTTGTAAGAGATAAGTAAAACAGATTGGCGTTTTGAAAAGGCTCCCACCTTCACAGTGTAATTTTTTTCATTCAAGAGTAAGCTTAAAATCAACAACAACACATTGTAATTAAATACGCTGTGTTCCGTCGAGTTCCGTACGAAAACTCGGAGAGAGAAAAAGTATAACCTATAACTAGTTCTCTCGGTTAACTCAACCAACGGAGAGAATTTATCTAGAGTGTATTTTTTTGGCTATGTACTCAGGTCGTTCATTGAGAAAGCTATTTCACTCTTCCCAGCCTAATGACATGCAAATTAGTTTTAGCGCGAAAGTTATTCTTCGCGGGAAAATAATGCAGGCTTCTAACTGAAGGCCTGTTTCAGATTACAACCACGTGCAGATTACAAAGCAGCATCATTAGCGTGAACTTGATTAATACAATTGGTTTATTATTAACACATTGCAAAAACAGAAATAAACTCACCTTCGCAAATTTGACCGGAAATCGGTTCCCCGGCCCGTTACGCGTTACAACACAACCTCAAGGCTATCCACTTCTGACAAAATCAAGGTCTCCAAATTGTTTTGAAGCTCTTGCAGTCTACATTTAACTGCCGTTGAGTAAACCGGATTCTTGATTTTGTGACTAGTTGCTCATCTGAGAAAATGTCTGTGAACTCTGAACTTGCCGGGTTGGTGATTCTTTCATTATAGCGCAGTCCACGTGCAAAACATAGCCTTTCATTCTGAAGATGAACAAACGTTTTGTTGCTGGTACAGATAAGAAAGCCATTCTTGATCGGATTCAACAGCCGACTGCAGCCTTCACTAAAGATGTCTGTTTGAAGTTGAAACATTCTGATCCACCCACTGTCTCAGCCCAGAAGGAGATATTCGCTGAATGTGTAAGACGCACAGTACACGTTTCTGTGGAGAGCTGTTAATGGTATTTTCGCAGTTTCCTCCACCCTCCCCACCCCTGCAAGACCAGTTTGCATGGAAAAGCAAAGAAAACGATTCCGTGACTGCTACACCTGTCTGGTGCAGATCTTTCGGCCGCACAGAACTCTGACAGAAATGTAGACTGTCTTGCAGCCGAATCAAGCATTTAGAAAAAAAAAAGAAAAAAAAAACTAAATGCGAATGATGACGCGCTTTTCAGCTCGGTAAAACTGAACCAGTGTTAGAATAACTAAACTAGATTTATCAAATTTCCGGCGATCTTTGCGGCCATCGCGGATTGAAATTAAGAAAGGGACAACTGAAATAGACATACAGACACTTGCATTCATTAAACAAAAGTCACACTAAAACGGATATACGGACACTTATGCTTATTAAACAAAAGTGGACACTGAAGAGACATACGCACATTTGTGTTTATTAAACAAAAGTGACCACTGAAAAAGACATACGGACACTTGTGCTTATTAAACAAAAGTGGACACTGAACTGACATACGGACATTAGTGCTTATTAAACAAAAGTGGACACTGAGGAGACATACAGACATTAGTGCTTATTCAACAAAAGCGACCACTGAAACAGACATACGGACACTTGTGCTTATTAAACAAAAGTGACCACTCAAACAGACATATGGACACTTGTGCTTATTAAACAAAAGTGGACACTGAACTGACATACGGACATTAGTGCTTATTAAACAAAAGTGGACACTGAGGAGCACAAGTGTCCGTGTGTCTGTTTGAGTAGTCACTTTTGTTTATTAAGCACAAGTGTCCGTGTGTCTTTTTCAGTGGTCACTTTTGTTTATTAAGCACAAGTGTCCGTGTGTGTTTTTCAGTGGTCACTTTTGTTTCATAAGCACAAGTGTCCGTATGTCTTTTTCAGTGATCACTTTTGTTTAATAAGCAGACTGAAGTGTCCGTATGTCATCATTCGCATTTAGTTTTTTTTGTCTTTTTTTTTTTAAATGCTTGATTCGGCTGCAAGACAGTCTACATTTCTGTCAGAGTTCTGTGCGGCCGAAAGATCTGCACCAGACAGGTGTAGCAGTCACGGAATCGTTTTCTTTGCTTTTCCATGCAAACTGGTCTTGCAGGGGTGGGGAGGGTGGAGGAAACTGCGAAAATACCATTAACAGCTCTCCACAGAAACGTGTACTGTGCGTCTTACACATTCAGCGAATATCTCCTTCTGGGCTAAGACAGTGGGTGGATCAGAATGTTTCAACTTCAAACAGAAATCTTTAGTGAAGGCTGCGGTCGGCTGTTGAATCCGATCAAGAATGGCTTTCTGTACCAGCAACAAAACGTTTGTTCATCTTCAGAATGAAAGGCTATGTTTTGCACGTGGACTGCGCTATAATGAAAGAATCACCAACCCGGCAAGTTCAGAGTTCACAGACATTTTCTCAGATGAGCAACTAGTCACAAAATCAAGAATCCGGTTTACTCAACGGCAGTGAAATGTAGACTGCAAGAGCTTCAAAACAATTTGGACATCTTGATTTTGTCAGAAGTGGATAGCCTTGAGGTTGTGTTGTAACGCGTAACGGGCCGGGGAACCGATTTCCGGTCAAATTTGCGAAGGTGAGTTTATTTCTGTTTTTGCAATGTGTTAATAATAAACCAATTGTATTAATCAAGTTCACGCTAATGATGCTGCTTTGTAATCTGCACGTGGTTGTAATCTGAAACAGGCCTTCAGTTAGAAGCCATTATTTTCCCGCGAAGAATAACTTTCGCGCTAAAACTAATTTGCATGTCATTAGGCTGGGAAGAGTGAAATAGCTTTGTCAATGAACGACCTGAGTACATAGCCAAAAAAATACACTCTAGATAAATTCTCTCCGTTGGTTGAGTTAACCGAGAGAACTAGTTATAGGTTATACTTTTTCTCTCGCCGAGTTTTCGTACGGAACTCGACGGAACACAGCGTATTTAATTACAATGTGTTGTTGTTGATTTTAAGCTTACTCTTGAATGAAAAAAATTACACTGTGAAGGTGAGAGCCTTTTCAAAACGCCAATCTGTTTTACTTATCTCTTACAAAGTGTTCTTTTTAAAAATTATCCCAATAAAATCAGAATATATTATTTTGACCGGTTAGTGAATCGGTTGTACATTCGCCCAACGGAAAGATTGCTGCCGCGTTGAAGTGTATGCGCTATAAATGTTCATTTCGTTAACACTGTGAAGGAATTTTAAAACATTCCACTCGTAAAGAATTGATTGATCGGTTAATAATCACTGAAAACAACTACCTCCCGATCCCTCACTCGATTATTTTTGGCAGGAATTCCCTGCTTATTTAGCGAATGTGGTATACCTTGATTAATAAGCTAAAAGTGAAAGGATAATTTGCCGCTCTGTATGACGAAGTTTGTCTGCCAACTTTTAATTTAGCTCTATGTAATCGTACCGCGTATGTGAAAAAATGATTTCTTAAAAACGATGTTTCGTTGCCAATTTGTGCACAATAAATTCGCTATGAGGTTATATTTTTATCTACGTCCGAGTTTTCTCACGGAACCCCTCGGCATTATTTCCATTACTGGATGTGTTGTTGTTGATTTTGATTCAGGATTCTTGACCTTTTCAAAAAGTCGATCTCTTTTACTTTTCTCTTAGAGAGTGTTCTTTCTAAAACTTACGCCAATAAAATAAGAAACATTAGTATTTTGACCGGTGAGTGAATCGGTTGTACATTCGCTAAATGGAAAGTGCTGCCGTGTTGAAGTTCGTTTTCACTGGAATTTACATTGCACTGGTATCTAAAAGAGTTCACAATTTTACTCCTAAAGAATTGGTTGTTTGGTTAATAGTCAAAACAACTACCTTCACGCGATGATTTTAGGTAGTAATTCCTTCTTATTTGTCGAATGTAGTACCACTCGCTGCTTTTCTTGATTAATAAAGCTGAAAGTTGACGGATTTGCCGCTCTGTATTGAGAGTTTCGCGAAGTTTGACCGCCGCTGCCTTTCTTGATTAATAAGCTGAAAATAAAGCTGACGAATTTGCCGCTCTGTTTTGACAGTTTCCCAAAGTTTAACCCGATTAGGGCGTACCGCGTATGTAGAAATGATTTCGTAAAACAATGTTTCGTGGTCAATAAATAAAATGTTTCGCTATGGGATTATATTTTTATCTCCCTCCGAGTTTTCTTATTCTTACGGAAATCCGACGTATTCCCGTTTTCACATTACCTGCAAATTAAATGTGTTGTTATCGGATCAAATTAGACTGGCGAATTCTTGGTACAAAACTCTTGAACGAAAATTAGTTCCGCCGCTAAGAAAGGAGCTTTTCTAGATCGAAGGTCAAACTGTTCTACTTTTCTATTAGGGATGTTTTCTTTTTAAAGCGAGGGGAAAGAAACTCTTAAACTGTGAATCGATTGATAATGCCCCGCTCGGTGTTGTTCATTTCGCCGTGTTTTGATTAAATTTGGCGGTTCTCGGAAGAATTTAGAAATAAGTCATGAGATCTTTTTGTTGTTTGTTGTTAAATTTTAGTTTTAGAAGTGTCTGTATGTTTTATTCAGTTTTCGCAGCATTTCATCTGTTAATTCATTGCTCTGACTTTTGTTTACAGAAATCGTGAACGTGGAAGAATCCCTAAGTTCATAAAGAACATAATTGCCGCGCTGTACTGTGTTGTTCGTTTCGCTGTGTCAGTTATTTTTCTCTCTCTGTCGAAAGAAACAATAAACCGTGAATTAAAATTTCCTCTTCATTGTATTTCAGGTTTAGACAGCTCTGAATATTCTCTGTACATTCTCTTTATCTGGATTATTTGCTCTGTTAAAGTGTTGAGTTTCGTTGTCTCTGTTTACAGAAATCGCGTACGTGAAAGATCTCACGGCTTCGCCAGATCGCTCGATCGATGGCGCTGCGAAGTCTTACTTTTGAAAAATTTCGGCCACTAAAGTAAAAGTTATGATTTTTTCCTGGTAAATTGAAAGAATTCCCGCACTTGCCTTCGGCTAGATAGGTATTTTCTCACAAAGCTGTTCTGTTAAGTAGTTTTCGCCCTCGATATTTTTTTCCGTAATGGCGGCTCAAGCCGACAAAGCTTCTGTTTACAAAGTCTGTCGACACTTTTGGTAAATAACCCAAACATATACCTTTATTTGCTTAATAGGCAGGAATTTTCTGGCTATTAAGCAAAAGGTGCGTGTTAATAAGCAAAAAGTGTTACCTTTTTTGCTTAATAACACAAAAGTAGCGTCCTTTTTGATTAACAAGCAAATTTGACGTGTCAAACCTGCTTATTAAGTAGAAAAGACGGGCAATTTGTTTAATAAGCGTAGGAAATCGAGTCCGGAAACAATCTGACAGTCCGGAAACAATCTGACTCCTGTTTAAAGTAAAGTGGTATGGACCGAAAATAATTACCATGACTGATTTCGATACCGATTTCGAAATAACAGATCGAATGAACAGCAACACCACACATTACTGGCAACAACAAGCTTATTGTAAAACATTTAAAACTCACGTAAAAAATATCAACAAAAATAGAAAAAACTGATATAAGTGTAGTGTTGTGACATCTGTCAATCATACGAGCACGCGGTCGAAAAGGAACTCCCGCTTCCCTTGTAGTCGTCGCGAGCCTGGAGTCAATAAATCAGACTTGTGTTTAACTTGCGGTGGTTTTATTTAAGCGGTACAACACCACACCTGGCGACGAGGATCCACGGAGCGTATCCAGTGAGAGAATTCAAGTCCCAAAGCGCGGACAAAGCAATTCAAGTCCCGAAGTGCGGACAACACAACTCAAATCCCAAAGCGCGGACAAGATAATCCTGACAAAGATTTGACAAAATGGCAGTTTCGCTTCCGACTTTCCCGGCTTTCCAAGTACACCTAGACGGCAATGTGGGTCCAAGGTGGAAGAAATGGCTAGCCAGATTCGAGAATCTAATTGTAGGAATGGGTATCGAAGAGGCAAAACAAAAACGTGCTCTTCTGCTACATTACAGCGGTCCCGAAGTCGACGAGATCTTCGACACGCTTGAAGGCACCGGCGAAGACAAAGATTACAAAACGGCCGTCGAAAAACTTACCGCTCACTTCAATCCCCAAGTCAACACGACTTACGAGGTCTACAATTTCAGGAAAGCTCAGCAAAACGAGAGCGAGAGTTTGGACAGTTTCCATACAAGACTTCGAACTCTTGCGAAGACCTGCGAATTTGCAAATTCCGATAAAGAAATCAAGGAGCAAATTATTCTAAGCTGCAAGTCAAACGCACTGAGGCGGAAAGCACTACGTGAAGACCTTGATTTAACTGCACTTTTAAAAGCTGGCAGAGCCCTGGAGCTCAGTGATATGCAAGCTAAAGAAGTGGAGAGTGACAAAACGACGGTGAACACTGTAAATCACAAAAAGAAGAGCGACAGGCGTCCAAAGAAAGGCAAAGGTCGCCGACGAGAGGAACACAGCGAATCACGCAGCGAGTCACGCAAGGAGTCACGCAAGACTGAAGAGTCATCAAAATGCAGAAATTGCGGTGGCGCTTACCCCCACAGAGACTCCTGCCCTGCTAAAAACAAGAAGTGCACCTCCTGTGGCAAGTTCAATCATTTTGCTAAAGTTTGTAGAACAGTTCCACCCGGTTCGGTGAAACGCGTGACGGAAAAAGAAGACACAGATGAGGAAGACTACGTATACGCAATAGGAGAGAAGAAACAACCCATGTGCAGATTGGAGATCGACGGAGAATACGTAGAACTGATGCTGGATTCCGGAGCTTCAGTTAATCTTATCGACGAAGTCACCTACCAAAGAATCTACAAAGGCAAAGTAAAACCTCTAGAACAATCCAAACGGCGAATTTTCTCTTATGGATCACCCACACCCCTACCCCTGCTAGGAACCATTCACGCCAAGATAACTGCAAAATCCAACAGCACGCCAGCCACTCTGCACGTTGTTAAAGGCAGTTCAGGAAATCTCCTAGGATATGACACCGCGCAAAGGCTAGAACTCCTAAAGATTGTCAACCAAGTCGGAGAAGACAAAACTAGTCCCCAGTACCTGGCGAGCGGCGAATTTGAAAATCTGTTTGGCGGCATCGGCAAAGTGAAAGGAAAGGTAGTCAAGCTTCACATAGACCCGGATGTGCAGCCCAAACAACAAGCACACCGCCGAATCCCCTTTCATGTACGGCAAGACGTGGAAAAGGAGCTGGAGAGACTAGAGAGCTTAGACATCATCGAAAAGGTGACAGGCCCAACCCCATGGGTAAGCCCCATCGTAGTGGTCCCAAAGAGCTCTGGAGAAGTCAGATTATGCGTAGACATGCGAGAAGCTAACAAGGCGGTAAAGCGTGAGAAGCACCTGATGCCGACCATAGATGACCTAGTCGCCGATCTAAACGGTGCGACCGTCTTCAGCAAGCTAGACCTCTCCTCCGGATACCATCAACTTGAGCTAGAACCAGAGAGTCGCCACATCACGACATTTAGCACTCATGTAGGTCTGAGGAGGTACAAACGTCTGATGTTCGGAATAAACGCTGCATCAGAGATCTTCCAGAATGCAATCGAGGAAATACTTACAGGCCTACCGGGATGCAAGAATATCTCTGACGACATCATCGTGTTCGGAGCAACCACAGCAGAGCATGACCAGAATCTCTATGGTGTCCTGACCAGACTCCAACAACATGATGTACGCCTGAACAAGGAGAAATGCAGTTTCTCGAAGAGCGAGATCTCATTTTACGGCCACATCTTCAGCAGAGAGGGAATAAGAGCAGATCCTAAGAAGATAGAGGCCATCACGAACATGACCGAGCCAGAGAGTGTTAGCGAAGTCAAGTCACTACTAGGAATGGCCCAGTACGTATCGCGCTACATCCCAGAGTATGCTACAATCACGGCACCGTTACGGGCTCTCACCAAGAAAGAGACACCTTGGCAGTGGTCAGACGAACAGCAACATGCGTTCGACAAACTCAAGGACAGTCTGACTAAGAACCATGTCATGTCATACTTCAATCCTGCTCAAGAGACCGAAGTGATTGTCGACGCAAGCCCTGTCGGTCTTGGAGGAATACTAGCGCAGGACGGCAAGGTTATCAGCTACGCGAGTCGAGCACTCAGTGACGTGGAAACCAGATACTCACAAACAGAAAGGGAAATGCTAGCGATCGTGTGGGCTCTGGAACATTTTCATCTTTACCTTTACGGATCTGAGTTTACAATCGTGACGGATCACAAGCCTCTCCTAGGCATCTCTAAGAGTCACAAGCCCACTTCAGCTCGCATGGACCGATGGAAGCTACGACTGATGCCGTACAACTGTCATCTTGTGTATCGACCCGGAAAGGATGCTGAGAACCCCGCTGACTTCATGAGCAGACACCCAAACCTCCAAGCAACCGTAGAGAGAAACGTTGCCGATGAGTATGTGAACTATGTTTGCACCAATGCCGTACCAAAGGCTATGACACTTCAAGAGATTCAAGCTGAAACAGAGAAAGATTCCACACTCCAGTCACTGATCAAGGCGATCGAGACAGACCGCTGGACTGATCCTGAGATACTGGACTACAAA
This sequence comes from Siderastrea radians, assembly GCA_964017195.1. NCBI lineage: Eukaryota > Metazoa > Cnidaria > Anthozoa > Scleractinia > Rhizangiidae > Siderastrea > Siderastrea radians. Next base: position 34,628 of record CAXHKT010000288.1, on the reverse strand, counting down.
AGACTCAAGGACGAGCTACTGGTCTACAGTGGAGTGATACTGAGAGGTAACAGAATCGTTGTCCCAAGTAAGCTGAGAGAAAGAGCCGTAGAACTGGCGCATGTGGGACATCAAGGCATCGTAAAGACGAAGCGCTTAATTCGTGAGAAAGTTTGGTTCCCTGGGATAGACAAGATGGTCAAGGATAAAGTCGATAACTGCCTAGCATGCCAAGCAGTAACTCCAAGCAAGTCATCGCGAATCGAACCTCTGCAGATGACGCCGCTACCTAGTGGGCCATGGAAAATGCTGGCAATGGATTTTCTTGGACCATTCCCTTCGGGTGACTATCTCCTAGTAGTCATTGACGAATACAGCCGCTTCCCGGAAGTTGAGATCGTCAAGTCCACATCAGCCAAATCTGTCATCCCTAGGCTCGACGCCATATTTGCAAGGCAAGGAATCCCTGACGAGCTGAAGACAGACAATGGCCCCCCTTTTAACGGAGTCGAGTTCAGCAATTTTGCGAAGCATTTAGGATTCCATCACAGGAAAGTTCAACCTCTTTGGCCGAGAGCCAATGGCGAGGCAGAGCGTTTTATGCCAAACCTTGAGAAGTGTGTGCAAACTGCTGTCGTTGAGGAAAAAAATTGGAAACAGGAACTGTACAAATTTCTCAGACAGTATCGTGCGACACCGCACACGACCACGAATGTATCTCCAAGCAAAGCACTGAATGGAAGGAAACTCGAGATCACCCTGCCAGAAGTATCACCAACACCAGCTAGACAGCACACCCTGCAGGAAACTCAGAAGACCATGGCAGAGAGAGATGCAGAACAGAAGTCAAAGATCAAAGCATATGCAGACTCGAAACTGGGCACGAAACCAAGCAATATCAAACCAGGAGATACAGTGCTTGTGAGACAACCAAAGAAAAACAAACTAAGCACTCCTTTTAACCCAGAACCCCTTGTTGTTGAGGAAAAGAAAGGATCTATGGTTACAGCTAGCGACGGTTTCAAGTCCATAACGCGAAACTCATCCATGTTTAAAATCATCCCTAAAGAACTGAGAGCTGAAGGAGATCGCAGAGAACAGGAAGAACCAGAGGACTTACCTGCCGAACAAACCGAAGTTCCGACACAAGATGAAGATCCAAACCCCCCAAGCGCAAATGACGGAGGCCTGCGGAGGTCACAGAGACAAAGGAGACCCCCTGCGAGTCTCGCAGATTACGTTCAAATAATCTACTAGCATAAACACTTAACATTTTAAAAGACTCGTTACTAGAAGGCATGCTTATCATTTGTTGATGTTATTGTAAAGTTATTTGATCTTGTTAGCCGACATATATGATTGTAAGTTTATTATCAAGAAGGGGAGAGATGTAGTGTTGTGACATCTGTCAATCATACGAGCACGCGGTCGAAAAGGAACTCCCGCTTCCCTTGTAGTCGTCGCGAGCATGGAGTCAATAAATCAGACTTGTGTTTAACTTGCGGTGGTTTTATTTAAGCGGTACAACACCACAATAAGTTTAACAAAGAAAATAAACTCACGCGAAAGAGACTTGAAGAGAAAGAAGATCCCGCTCTACGAAGCACACATCACTGGCTTCAACCAACGGTCTTATCTCTTCGTAGAGGGACCATCCATTACTCTTGTTGCCATAACGGTCATAATTATAATTTATCTTGCACCTTTCACATCGCAAGCAAAACTTAAGGCCAGGTACCTTTCCCCGAAGACCATAAACTGACACATCACGTGCCTTGTTGTTTGATGTCAATCCTGATCTGCACTTCAAACAATGGCCGGTCGGTGGGGTCAACAATACCGGAAAATTCAAAGATGCAAAAACATCGATACTACTGAGAGGCTTCACCAACTCAACAGCAGAGCAAGCGTCGTAAATGAAAGAGGCCTGAAACACAAATAGCATGGAAAAAAACAAATTTAGTATTGTAAATAGCTGAATAAGCAGGACGTAACAAATCGATCGAAATCGATCATCGGAAAGCTAATCGATTAATCGATATTACTCGAAAGTGATCGATACTTGTCGATTGATTAGTTAATTTAATCGATCGAAATCGATAATCACAAAATCCCGACCTAATCGATTGAAATCGATTAAAAGAAATTAAACACTATAGCTCAAGCAGCTCAAGCAACCTCAAAACTTACCTTTAAAGCTGAGAAAACTACTCTTTTCGCAAGTCATCTATTTTGCTACTAAATTTTTCAATATTTTTCCTCCAGGACCTCTACAGACAAGATTATGTCGACTCGTCAGACTCGTGCACTAAATAACAGTATGAAAAGGACTGAAAGGACCGTGGAGTTCAGGCTCAGAACAAGTGATGAATTTGACCCTTGTGGAACGCGTTTTTGTTCGCGAAAAGACAGAGATGTATTTTGCTGTATTATATTATGAGCGGGACTTGTATGTGGAAACCGCTGACCACAACCCCAGGAAAACCGATTGTTCATAGAAACCGAATAAAACTCAATAAACATTTTACTCATAAACATGTTTCATAAACACTGTTTCTTTAATGGTTTATTCTTTCAGTTTTTTTTCTGTAGGAGGCTGTTGTTCTCGCTGTACTGCCCTGGTTGGTATGCTCCACTTTTCCTGTGCCTTCTATGGTTGTTAAACCAAGTTGTGACCTTGAGAGAAAATGGGAGAAAATAACAAATTTTGTCAAAAGGATTTGGTGGTTTCTGGGTGTTTCTGGGTAGTTTGTTGATCGTATGGAACTAAAAACAAAAACAAAAACGCTGTCCAAACTTCACCCCTTTTTCATAAAACAATAAAAAAGGCTATTGTTTGCTACACAACACACTGTACACAATTATCGCGCCACAAAAATGCGGAGTTGTCGTGTCGCTTGTATAATAAACAGCAACAGGCGCCGTTCGCAAGATCGCATCGCAACTGATAAAATCGCCCTTGTCAGCCCTTGTAGCCGCGGCCAAAATAAAAATAAAACGGACCTCCCTCCCCCACTAGAAAAAATTCAATAAATGTAATATAACAAATCTCCCATATCCATTAAACCTTTAAAAAACTGCAATCGCTTACTTGCTTTTCAGGCATCTTCAACGCACTAGCAGTTTTCTCGATAGTGCCCTTGTCAGGCTTACCCGCAGATGTCACAAAAATGGCATCCAGGGCGGACTGCTCGATATCCGAGAAGCGCTTTCGGGTCTGATTATCCGCACTGTCGACTGCCGAATTCTCAGGTACCTCCGCTCCCCCTGTTACTTTCAGGGCTTGTCCGTTCTTTTATTATTATTATGATGATAGAAAGGAACGTTTTCTACACATACTATTCACATTATTTTATCTCTTGCAAGTTATTGGGGTATACCTTAACACGCTTTTGTATCAGCAAGTCTGTTGTTTTCTCATAGTAATATGTGCATTGCGTCAGTTATGCTTCATAGCTAATGTTGTCACTCGGTTAGCATATGGTTGAAGATTTTATCTTCTTGGCTGTATGCTAAGGTCAGTGTTGAAACGATTTTAAATGATAACATTAACACTCTCATTGCCTCAAACTGAAATACACTGTTGCACCTATATAAACTATACGTTGCGTTACAAATAATGATAGCATTGTTTATCATGTTATCCTGTTTTCTTTGTTGTTTCATTACAAAGTAGAAAAATTGTCGTCATAGTTGCTAAATAAAATACCTTGATAAACAAAAACTTGTAGAACCAGAACACATGATCACGTACCAATTTGGCTCTAAAAGAACAGTGAAATAAAAAAACCTTTTCACGGTATTCAGGGACATTTAAATAGTTCTTTCCTGAGCTTCCATGTGCACGGGGAAACTGCCTTTTTAAGTTTTTGAATGGCTTTCGATTGAAATCGATCATTTTCGATTAAAATCGATCAAAATCGATCAGAATCGATAATCACATGAAAGCGATCGATCGATTTCCGATATTAGTCGATTGTTTAGTATCGATTACGATCGATTACAATCGATTTTTATCGAGTATCGAAAATATCGATTTGTTACGTCCTGGAATAAGGCATTATGGTTCGATCCTTTTGTTTCTATATGCTTTGTTCTAAAAAGCGTTCAGAGATAATTATCTTACAAAAAGCATATGAACTTACCTCACTTTCGGAAAGTCCCGTCAGCTTTGCCAGGGTTTCCCAGTGAAGCGAAGGGGGAAGGACAGCAAGATCTGGCGACGCGGATGTGACAAACGAAACAACGCAGACAAAGCTTTCGGTGGAAGGTTTTTTACAGAATCTTTAGTAATCTGCATGTCCATCAGCTGGTTAAAAGCATTCAATGCAGCCTTCTTGTTAGCCATGGACTCCTCCACTTCTTGAAAGATGCCTTCCATGAAACTTTCTCCAGACTCAGGCTGTCGACGCTTCCGACCTCTTCCTTTTGACGTCATTTTCACGGACTATTTACATGCACTTCTTATAACAAACTAATTATTAGCAAACTTGAAGAAATGATTATTTAAAAAACGTGGTTCAGAAAGACAAAAACTACCAAAAAGTATCAGGAATGGACATCGACTGACACTCACTGAGACTCACTGAAACTGACGCTGAGACTTGAGCCAGCGGGCATGTTGAGTCAGTGGTTAATTTGTGATGTTGTGATGTGTTGTGATGGCTCACAATGTGAAACGGAGATTTATCTCCCACTAAACCGAGCATCAGATGCGAACTGAACAAAAAAAATTGCGCCGAAACTGGAAAAAAACGGTCACTATCTGAGCCCGCAGTGGTCTAGCTGCTGACCGAAACAACCCAATTTGTTTCCAGCAGGAGGGAGTGATGAACTTAGGCCTGGGCACTAGTGCCGGTATTGGCGAATGAAAATCTGAGGTGTCGGGAAAGTTAACAAATGGCTTTCTTGCAAATGTTTACAGTCCAGTTTCTGAAAAAGAACAGATCAAAACAATGAAAGAACAAAAGGTATACTGCATGCTGTAACATAAAAAGTATTCTTAATGCAATTTGGTCCTCAAAACAAAATAACAAATTGGCGATACGACTCAAAAAAATTCACGAACACTTTGGTCGATCGATTGAAATCGTGATCAAGATCACCTTTCAGAAGCTGTATCTCACAAACCCTAAGATGTGTCGCTTGGAGACAAAAACATAACTTTTATATGTATAAACTCTTTCCAATTTTAGGAAAATAAATTTTCGTAATAATTTCATTAAAATGATCAGTATCTTTAAACATCGTTAAAATGTGGAGAAGAATACTCCAATGCAAACAAACGTTTACTGTGTATTCCTGTGCTTGCTTCAAAGTTAAAGACTCTCTGTCGACCACAATGCAACGCGCGCCTAGATGGAGGTTTTGTGGACCACGAAACCCCAAAGTTTTGCGTCGGCATTTGAAGGCTGTGCAAATCTGCCTTCATCCAAGTCATCCTTCCGAAGAATGGATAGAGCTTTTCTTATGGAGCTATGAAATTTATCAGGGAACTATTGGAGCAGTGTTGATTTAAAAAATGTTTTATTCTTCGGGTCACAAAAGCGACATTCGGACACTCGATGTTTCGCACAGCTCTCAACCGACAAGCAAGACCACGCGGAAAGTTTTTATTTATACCTCATATCAGAATAATGTGACTATGGACGATCCAGTGAGTTCATAGGGAAAAATAACAGAATTCTTATGGTTATGTGGAACTGAAATGAGAGTGAATATCAAACTGACTACAGTAATAAATGTTTATGTAGATCGGACGTGAACTGAGTATTCAACAAACCCCGCGGGTGACAAATCGCGGTTTTGCAACCGTTAGTGATAAAATAAAGTAATGTAAATTGCTTTTACTCTACAAGCCTTTCGAAATTTTAAAGAGGGGTATATTAAGGTATAAGTGCTGTTGAACATAAATGAATGAGAAAACTCATGACCCGATACACTAAAAACCAAATGCGCTATGTCAATTTGAAAATATTTCTCTGACTGCGTGACGTGTAATGACAGTCAACGATGAATCGTATTTTATTACAGTCATCTGCAAGACTTGTAAACCATAAAATTTAGCTCTTTCTAATGACAAAACGTATACACCTAACGAAGTGAACACCTTCATTTCCTTTCTTGGCTGCTAAAGGGCTCAAATCTAGCCATTTTATCACAACTTTCTCTCTCCAAAGGAATCAAAACATAAACAAACGCGCGCATTGCATTGTAGTCGACAGAGAGTCTTTAATAATGGGCCACAGCAATTCCTTACTTTGCTAAACTATCTAGTAAAAAAACGACAAAGACGACAACATTTGCTGGCTGCAAAGCAAAACAGCTGACACGCCGGCTTCCCGGTCAAATTTGTGCTGATGACTGATTGTACTCTTATTGAGTAATTATAAAAAAGCACAGCCTATCAAAATCGCCAACTTTCTCAGGTTACTGAATTTTGTTAAGGGTTAACAAGGCTTTCTCTTTACTGGAGTGGTCCTCTGTTTGACTTTTTCAAAATTAATTAATCTTTGCAAATCAAATGACGGGACCAATTCAATTTATTTGCGGAACGGTCATCTTGATCGTCAGTTGTGGATCAAGTAAACGGTCAGACTCTTTCTAAAACCTCGTGCAACCTCGACCGCAAATCTAGAGGAAACTGGAAGCATTGACAATAAATCACTGAATCACTGATCCAGATGGTACTCAAATATATCTATTAGTTTTCATAAAAAAGGACAGAACCAGATTAGCAAAAACTTGTTTCTTCGGGCGTCCGCATAATTTGTGAGCTGATTCAGATTTTTATGTTGTTCGGCCAAAGTGTAGTTTACACGGGTTAAATGAGGTGGCAAAAATTTACTAAGTTTGATTACTCTTTCCCTAGCAATTAAATATCACTAGTCTTCCCTTATACAGAAGATGGAAGCAAATACTGTAAGAAAAGTTAACATTTAAGTGCTAAGCATTCTCTTCTAGGTTTGCCTTCTGTTATACTCAGGTAAACAAACGGACTGATCATTTTTTAGGTAAATACTATACCACTTGTTTGAACTTGGGTACTTTTGTTAAACTATAGGCTAGTCCGTAGCCAAGTTTCAAATTTCCCTGTGGTATATAAATGAAACTAGGGGAAGTTGACACTAGACAGTGCCCCCGGTCTTTTGATCCTATCTGATTTGAATAAAATGAAAACTTCTTTGTGTTGATTTTTGGGGGGTTGTAAATGTGCGTGAAACTGTAGCTTGTGGTTTAGTGTCACGAGGTTGAGTTGCTGCCGTAGTTGTGTAAAGGGTGAGGCAGTGATGGGCACTGAGAAGTTGAAGATAGCTCAATTTTATTGTAAAATAACATTTTTCTGTTAATACTTAACTGTAACAATTTTTTAAACATGAACAGAAACTATCTTTATAATTATATTGGTCTTGTGACAAAATGATGAAATGTTTTGTACCCCAGTGAAAAAAACAGAACTTTAACATTCGTACTTAATTACTATATAATGTGTGGTTCCAGAAAATATCCATAGCCCCCCACGGAAGGTCACTGGAAATTCTGAGGGGGAGGGGGATTCAAAGGCAGAAATTTCCGAGGGGAGGGGGGGGTTCATAGGAAGCTCCTTTTCCAGAGGGTGAAGAAACACGGAAAAATTGAAAGCAACGCGCGATTGATCCCAAGCACGATGTAATACTTACGTAGGCTGTTTTGACCTTCAAAACTATGCAAATATGTTGACCGAAATGCCAAATTTTGCGACTTTGATTTGTGTGAAATTTCGGTAGACTTGATTTGTATATTCACGTTTACGGAAAATTGCGTGTCTCCTTGGCCTTCGGTGAACATTGCACCGTTTTTAATCCTTTCAATGGGAACGTTTTTCGTTAAACACCAAAGTTGTTTAAACAAATACAAAAATATTTTTATCGTGCAATCCAGCAAAGGGTTTTCAGCAGCTTTTCACTGGATATCATCGAGATAGAATTGTTGCGTTACAACACTCGGTTTAAACAAATTTTCGTGAAAAACATAGAACATTTCAAACCGGATAGCAAACATGCAAATAGTACAGAACAATAACAAAGCGTTATACAGTAAAAACTCGCGTATAAGAACACCTATTTTGGCAGTTCAGGCTGATTTGGTTCTTATATAAAGGGTTATAATCTGCAAAATCAGCCTGTAAGTGTTCTTAAGTGTTCTTAAAACAAAATTCTTAAAAAAAGGAACATACTAGGCTACCAATAGATTGAATCAATGTATATGACCACAATTTTAATTTATTTTAAATTAAAAAAAATGATCAATCAAGGTAATGTACTGTAGTGTATTGATGTATACTGTGGAGTACAGCTTGCACTCCAGAACCACACCAGACTTACAGTGTGTTAGACTCAAACAAAACCATACAAATTCAAAATAAATGTTTGGTTTGTCCCCTTTCCTCAGTATCCTCAGTAAAGAGAGCAAAATGTTCAGCAGCAAAGTTCACTATACAAATTAACTTATCCATTCAAATCGTAATTTTCCAAGCCTTGTGGTGAGATCTTAAAATCATCAGTGCCATCCGCTGTTATCATGCAGCCAGTTTTCTCAAATAACCTCTTGAAAAATGTCTGATTACTACACAATTCAGACCATGCTTTGCCAGCCCATTGGGTCATCAAGATCCTACGGTCACTTGCCGAGAGGTTATCCTGCCATTTGTCTAGATTGTCCTCCTCTTCCAGCCACGTTTCCATGGCAGCACCGATTTTCAGTTTCATCATTCTCCCACATCCTGCATCGATGGGCTGGAGTTTGTCAGTATGATTTTCAGGTAACATATAGACTATTGTATTCAGCTCATCTCTGCATGTCTCATGAAACTCTTTACTCTGTTGGAAGCCAACATTGTCGGCAAACAGAACTTTTTCATCACTGCCTTTTCCAATTCCTGGAATAAGGGTACCCTGGACCCACTGCATATTGATTTCCTCGTCCATCCATGCATTTTGCTGAAAATAGACATCAACTCGCTTGTCATACTTTCCCTTCTCTGCCATGGCGACACGCCCCTTTCCTCTGAAGATGAGGGCTGGCTTCACATTTTGTTCCCCATCAGCCCTGATACAGAGCTGTAGGGTAGCCTGCCGTTTATCTAAACCAGATGAAGGTTGCGATACCCACACTTGCTTCGCCCCTAATGTGTCATAGGTTGTCCCTCGCTCATTCACAAATGGGAGAGGAACCTGGTCGACATTGTAACGATTTTTAGGCGCCCATCTCCCATACTTTGGGTCAACTTCAGATGACTTGTTTCTCCTCCTCTTTGTGTTCAAGGATTTTCGCAAACCCCTATGAAACTTGAGGATTGTATCCCTTCCATCGTCTGCACACACTTTCTTTTTATTCGTTCTTCTTCTGAGTACTATGTTGTGTCTCCTTTTAAATCTCTGGAACCAGTTGCTGCTTCCTTTGAATTTTGCAGCTTGTTCTGTGCCGTAGCATGCCTCGATTTTCTCTTTCATTTTCTTCTTCAGCCAAAGTTTGGTCACCTTGCTTCCAGCTGCTCTGCGTAACTTGAACTCAGCAACTAAAAGATTGGCAGCCAGAGGGTATTTATCCGCACGTGCCGATTTATTTGCAGTGATCCTCCTCCTTTGTCTCATTGGTCTTGAACCCCCGGTGTTCTGTTTCTTCTTGTTAAGACTCAGCTCTGTGAAAATTTTGCTTCGGTTTTTTTCCCACTTAAACACCAGGGATCTGTTGACTCCTTGTTGCTTTGCAACTATGTTGTACTTTTTGGTTGATGATTTCAGCGAGTCCAAAAGGTCAAGTGTTTTCTTTTTGAATTCGACAGTGTATGACTTCCGCGTGTCCCTTCCCTTTCGATTGTTGCTGCGACTTTGAACTTTACCTTGGGCAACACATGTCGATTCACGTGGCACATTCTCAAAGTTTGGACTCTCCGTTAATATCGGAGTGTTGTTATTGACAAGAATGGTCGATGTACTGGTAGATTCTGAGCTGTTGCTGTTCGGGTTCTGTGCTGCAATGTTTGGATGTTTGAATCGCACATGGCCGTCCAGATACTGTTGACCTTTGAACGACCTGTCACAGTGTTTGCATTTAATGTCGACCAGGTTAACTTCTTTTTCTAATGTTGTTGTTATGTCATACAGCCTCCCATCTTTCAACTCTACGGATTTTCGTAAACCACAATCAAATAATGTACGATTCATCTTGTAGAACAAAATTCCAACCAAATAATATAATGTGTCCCAGAATACATTGCACTGTAAAAATCGCGCTGGCCTCGACCTTGGACTGGCTGCGAGGAGACTGGGCTCTATAGCTGTCAAAACAGAAGAGCGTCCATTTTGGATTCTTCGTTCAAAATCTCACCTGCTTTCTTCGCAAATCGAACAAAAATGGCAGATGAATACGAATTTTACCTCCAAGCAAGTGTACGTGGGTACCATGCTTACTTTAAAGAATCAACTGTACATGTTGGGGATATATTGGACTGCGAGATGGAACCAGAGAATGACCATGACAGATATGCAGTTGCGGTAAAAAATAAAGATGAGAAAATTGTTGGACACGTTCCAATCGAGTTATCCAGGATTTGTCATAAGTTTCTGTCAGAGTATGGACAACTTGAGGCAGAATGTATTGGCAGCCGATTTAACACTGGCCAAGGCAAAGGACTTGAACTTCCTGTTGATTATAGATTTGTTGGAAATGCTCGCTATTTGAGAAAGGTGTTCACAAGGCTGCAGAAAAAACAGGAGGAAGAAGAGATGGATTGGAAAATAAGTGGTATTACGAAAGTGTGATTAAGCTTAATCTACCAAGTCATTTGTGAGATGGAAACAAAAACAGTTCAACTGCGAGGTCAGCGTTTACATACAGACTGTCTATCAACACTTTCCCCATGTTCGCAGCAAATACACATTTTGATTGGATAAAAAATTATAGTGTACTAGCAGTCATATAGAACACTCCAATTAGGTATATAAAGGAAGAGACTTTGAAGGGAAAACATTCAAACATGACAGAACTGCTTGTTTATCATAGGAAACTGTACTGTGCATTCAAAGCCTTTTAAAACAAAACTTTTAATACAACTTTATACATGCATAATCTAAAATAGAATAAGCTTTTCAGGAAATATGTGATCTGAAGTACATTTTTAGCAAAAAAAATTGATTAAAAAACAGTACATATTTTTATTTTGTTACATATAATCATGGGGTGGAACTATTATGTTTGCAATGAAAAGTAGTGCTGATCTTTGATATTTTTCCATATAAGAACAACTTTCGTTTTTCAGGCTGAATGTGTTCTTATATAAATGGTGCTTTATTTCCTAAAATCAGGCCTGGGTGTTCTTAATCCACATGTTCTTATACGCGGGTTTTTACTGTATGTTGAAAATGGATGCTACAATAGTAAATGTTACAACAAAAACCATGTTCGCGTAACGTGGAAATTCCTGGGGGGAGGGGGGTCATCAAAGTCCCCCTTGGAACGGAAATTCCTAAGGGGTGGGGGGATGCAAACCAAAAACCTTCCGTGGGAGGGGTATGGATATTTTCTGGAACCACACAATCTGTTGTTGCGTGGCAACAAAATGTTAGAAATATATGCAGTGTCATTTTGTTTGAATAACTTTAAAACTCTCATGATATATTTTGTGTGAAATATTCCCTGGGGGTGTACTTGCAGTATATATGACGGGGAGGTCCGACGTTTTTTTTGTGTTGAAAATTTATACACTCTGTATTTTTTGGGGTCAAGAGACTTCTCATGTATTTTTTAAGGTCTTCAAGTCTGTTTGACTGAATAAATCAGTATCGAGATGCTAGGTCTTGCACTTTTTGAGGTAGAAAATGTTGATGCCAGGTATTTTTTCGGGTGTACAATTTCAGGCTCATGTATTTTTTGGGTTCGCAATATGAAGCTCCGCCTGACCCCCCGTCATTTATACTGCGAGTACCCCCCCCTAGGGAAACATTCTTCATCGTGTAAAAACACTGAACTGTAACATTGTAATGAACATTGTTAATTTTACGACATGAAAATGCAGTCATAATTTTTCTATATAATTTTGTACATGGAACTCTCATAATATTTTTAGCTGTGAAACATGAGTAGTTATAGAGTTGGCGGTTGTGGCGCAGTTTTATAAAAACTTCGCTAAAACCGAACCAACTCAATAACTACTTTCCATCGGATGGTAATCATTTTTATGGAGACATACATATAATAACAATAATATGGAGATATACATATAAGAACAATAATATGGAGATATATATATTGTATAATAATATGGAAATCTATATGTTTTTATTTCATGTGGAAACGAACGCATTTTCCATTGCGTGACTTCATACAACAGGAAGTCTAAAATTCTCGGAAAACAGGAAGTCTTGCAATTCTCGGAAATGAGTCATCAGATTTCTATTGTGATACCTGTAAGATTTAGACTGACACAGCTGTGTCGTGACGTCATGTTGTAGTAACATAAAAAAATATCTCATATAATAGTATAGAATGAATTGTAACAAGGAATTACATGATGAACTGAAAGAATCAGGAGATATTGTTTGTCCTTTTTGTGACCAAAAATTGGAAGATTCTAATGAAAAACCACAAGATCGTTTAGTGAAATATTATTCATGCTGTGATAATCAGTATATTATTAACGACGATGGGATGTTAGCATGTTTAAGTTGTGGTATTGTTCAAGGATATAAATCATCAGTAGAGTAGGTTAATTTTTATGAGAACAGACATAAACTGAAGAGGAAATCTATTTACCATCGAGAGTACCACATCAACAACATATTACTCGATATCGAAGAAAAATATAATATTGAAATATCAAACTGTCAGAAACATAAGATTGATGCTATATATGTCGAGATAGGTAAGGTTCTTAATGAAGTTTATGGTACAAGGAAAAGGATGATTAGCGTAAATTTCATTATGAGAAAGATATTCAAGATGATGGGAATACCTTACAAAAATATTCCAATTAGTAAATCGAAAAAAACATTAGCTTTTTACAATCGATATTGGGTAAGTATTATGTCTCTTATTGGTGATAAAATGAAATCTATTGTTGGATGAACATCTTATTATATTTCTTTTCAAAATTGTCAGTTAAAGGGCACATATCAATGATTATTTCATCTATAACTTTGACATAATCAAGAAATTCTTTTTCATCATACTTCAGTCCTCTCATAAAGGATCGTAAATCTGTTAAAACCTTTGCATAAGATGTATAGGCGAATTTACTCATTTCAATTTTTCTCTTGTAATTTTTGATCTCTGAATATGTTTTAAGCAAGAGCCCAGAACCAGATATTGTTCCGAGAACAGCGGGATTTAGTGTTACACCACCAGCTACTGTCCCTGTTACTACCAATAAAACGGATCCAAGAGTACATGCAAGATCTACTTTTTTGAAATATTTAAAGGTCATTTTAAAAAGCCAATATTTTTTATGATAGAATTTATACAATGCTTTCAACTCATATATTTGATCTTCCGTTAAATTTTCTGAAACATGGTTCCAATTGAATATGCTTTCACGTCTATCCATATATATTATATGGTTACATTTTTTTCTTTTTTGAACGATTTCTTAATACTGATGTATAATTTTCTGATGTTTCGAACTATTTTTTCTATATTCTCAATAATTTCGTTGATTAAAGTTGATGTTTTCATATTATATTGTTTAGATTATTCATTATCTTCTTCTTCGGAATCCTCATTATTTCTTTTGGGATAATAATATATTCTAAAAAGCATTCCATGCTCCAATCAGATGGATATCCTGCATTGTGCTATATAATAAATGAAAATTTTTCGTGGAACGTTATCACGCACTTGTTTGATACTCGATACGAAGTATAATTGCGTTATAACTTTTCCAAATATCATCATTCATATTTAGTTCAAAAGCCAAAATCCCGGACGAAGGCATTTGGAAAGAATTTAGGTTTATTGTCTGATACCACCCACTTTTTTCTGAGGTAAAATTTCTTGAAGAGCTTAGAGTTCCAGTAAAAAAATTCCGTAAAGATGTTTTGAGTTTCAAAGATATTTTTTTGTGTCTATGTACAGTGACATGGGAATCCGAAGAAGTGATTGGACGTGTACAATATATATCAATATTTTTCAAAATCGCTTCACCCGGCAATGAAATTATTTCGGCACCATTTAAAACAAAATTTTTGTCCCCTTTTGTCGAATTTAAAAAACCGTTTATGTGGTGAATGGAAGAGCGTAGTTGGTGCCCGTTTAAAGACAAATCTGTTTGCATAACCATTTTTCCGTTTTCAATAACAAAAGCGGTGTCATAGACACTTGGGTCAACATTTGAAATTGTTTCTTTAACACCATAGACAATTAAATGCCCAATTGTTAAAAACGATTGCTTACTGACTGTACCGTGTAGATCGAGATATATAAATTGGGGGGGTGAGCTACCCCATCTGTGAAAATTGATAACTGTTTTGGTATAGTTTTCGAATGTTTTTGTTGCATAATTAGAAATTGAAATCGTAGTGCCTTGCACTGCCACACTCAACTCACTCATTTCCGGCGGAAACCATTCAACTACCAAAGTATAGTAACCGACTGGAAGTTTAAAAAGGTTAAAACCAAGGCGTGACTGGTACTGGTTGGGTGAGCTTTTTTCAAACAAGAGTTTAAGTTGGTAAGCTTTTTTATTAATTTGATGTGGAGAATTGGAAAAATCAACAATACCCAAAACCTCGATATTGTTTTCACTCGAAGATTCATCAGTGTCTTCCATCAAGTATCTGAAGGCGTCTCGTTTTTGCCCTGAATTAATGATCTGAGATTCATGAATTTTTTGAGTGACAAGATCTCTCATAGTTGTTATTTCATTTTCCATTAACTCAACATTAACTGCGGATTTCGAATTTTTTGAATCGGTTTGTAAGTTAACAATTTTATTATTATTTAAATTTAAGTCCCCAGTCATATTGGCAGAACCATCCAATTTGAGATAATTTTTTTGTTTCACTAAGTTTGTAGTTAACAAACTCGACACATGTTGCGTCTCTTTTGTTTGTTGGAAGATTAAGATTTATAATTGAATTATTCTTCATATCGATAGTAGTGTCCTTATCCAATTTTTTCACAAGCTGATTATCAACATATTTTTTATTTGTTGCTTGATCTGCCTGTAATGGATCTTTAACGTTGTAGATTGTATTATTGTTCATATCAATGCTTGCTTCCATTTTTCCACCTTCCTTTTTCGAAAGAAAGATATTTCTCGTATCCTGATAGTTTATTACCTTTGTCAGATCACCATGGACAGGATAAGGGTTGCTTTTTAATCTTAAAATATTGTATTTATTTTGCATGTCAATATCAGAAGAACCGCTTGCACTACCCTGAGGTCCAGGATCACCTTTATCACCTTTATCACCTTTATCACCTTTATCTCCTTTTGCACCCTTCAACCCAGGAAGGCCCTGTGGACCAGGAGGACCATTATTGCCTTTATCGCCTTTATCACCTTTATCGCCTTTATCACCTTTAGGACCAGGTAACCCAGGCAACCCTCTAGGGCCTATCTGACCTTGTCCTTGAGAATCAACATGATTAAGAATACCGTTTGTATAACTCATATAATATAATATTAGTTTAGATTTTTTCGTCGAAATTTCGGGCTACCTTTTTTTTGACCTTATCAACATACAGAAAACTGAATGGGTCTTTAGTAGCCTTTTGGTAATCTGATTTATTTATGTTCAGTTCTCGACAAATCATCGATTGCTCATTTATAGAAGGAAAATCAAAAACACAAAAATGTGAACTATTCAGTCTTATTGTTTTATCGGTTCCGTAATAGCTTTGTGACAAATAGATACAACAACAATTTTTATTTCTTGAATTGGTGAAGTAGTCTCGTATCCGTTCGTCATTTTTCTTACCTGTATTCAAATAGTCATCAAATATGATTAATTTTTGGTTTTCATCAGACAAATCTGTCAGAGGGATGATTTCATCGTTACTTGCTTCTATCACGTCATAACCGACCTCTTTTGATATTGGTTCAAGAGATTTCAACAGATGCTTATATTTGCTTTGGGAGAGATTTCGAGCATAAAGGTATATCTTATCAAAATAGAGAAGCCTATATATCATATCAAGCAAAAGGTTAGTCTTGCCACCACCAGAGGGAGCACAAATAAGCATCCTGAAACATCGGTTTGGCATGAAACTCTTTAATTGAACAAAATCGTTGTTTTCATCATCTTGAATGTCGTAATTTTGAATCTTCATATGGTACTATGTTATACAATTTTATCGCATGGCGACACGCTATGCGAGCGTTTTTATATATGATAACCCTAATTTTTCCAAACAAAATACGAAATTTTATGTAAACAAATGATATAATGAGTTTACTCAAATGGAAAGAAATGGCTGAGAAACGATCTGAGCTTGGTAAAAAGATTAACACAGTAAGAGAGACAATAAAACAAAAAACGATATCTGATCAAATGGGTGAAGTTGAGGCAGAGAAACTTTTCAAACCTATAACATCAGGATTAAAGGAACTCACATCTCCAAAAATGCCATTGAGAAGATTACCAAAGAAAAAGCGACCTGTTCCAGATTATGGAATAGCTATTGATGATGAAGTGCCTGATTATGGATTGGAAGATCTATTTGGTGATCAAGTTCTACCACAAAATGACAAACAATTGGTTCCAAAACCTCCAAGTTATGAAGATGTCCTTAAGGATTTAGCATCAGGTGAAAAACAAATGTATATAGATCCAGCATTTCTGTATGAACCTGAAGATCTTCCACCTGAATACGAAGAAGAAGAAGGACCTGATTATAACATTCTCGAGGAGGATGAAATTAACAAAGCTTTAGATGATCTTCAAATTCCTAACTATGATGATATTGAATTACAACTTAAACAAAAAGATATGAATGACCAAAAAAGGAAATCTTATCTGAAAAAAATCTTGAAAGATGCTAAATATCAACGTTTGAAACTAAATGGTTATTGGAGTAATATCACTAAAAAATTAAATAGTGGTTCAATCACTGAAGCTGTGGTTCAATGTAAAAGAAAAATTATTCAAGATACAAGAAAGGTTCTAAATGATTATATCAATTACAACAATCAAAAACTGGAAAATATTAAAGGATCTGGTTTGAAGAAAAAATAAAAAGAGGTGGACAGATAATGTTTTTCAATAATCCGACAGAAATGATTAAAAAACTAGAACTGATTATCGGATCGATGATTGCCGGAAATAATAGCATAGAGCTAAGAAACACAGGTGTCGCAATTCTCGACATCTTGTTGAAAAACTCTATTTTGAACAGGTCGCAATATAACAAAATATACAAAAACTATTTTAATGTAAACTAATCATATAATGGATAGACAACTTATCTTATCATCCCATTCAGTCAGAAACAAAAATGGTAATAAACCTAGTGATTTCATAATCAAATACATCAATCCGATAATTCTCGATCCAAATCGACAATATGAAATCGGCCTCGACCGAATCATTTCGATGTCATTTACTTGGTTTAATGTGACAAAAGAACTCAATAATCAGAAAATAAGATATTCGTCTGATAGTGGTGCTAATTGGACGGAAATTATATTTAATCCTGGAGTCTGGAATTACGTTGATTTTGACAATTTAATCAAAGAAAAAACAAAAACAGGGACCTCATCCAACCCCCAATATCCTATCACTCTCGAGTTTGACGACACGATATTTAGGACAATAATAACACTTGCCTCAAATTACAGATTAGATCTAACTCAAAGTAATTTTAATGATCTTATTGGTTTCAATAAAAAAATACTAACTAGTAGTGAAAACGTTGGAGATTACATTCCTAATCTATCTCAAGACAGAGAAATCCTCAATATTCATAGTGACCTCATATCCGAAAGTCTAGTTGATGGTGATGAAACGGATATTATATATAGTTTCAGTACCTCGACTCTCACCCCGAGTTATAGTTTCACACAAGAGCCTCGACGAGTACAGTTCAATCCTGTCAATAAAAATACGATTAATAAAATTCGGATTTATATCACCGACGGTAAACGAAGAATCATAGATCTTAATCATAGTGACACTTCATTCAGTTTGATTTTAAGAGAGAAGAGAGATTAATCTAACTAATAGTTATATATGTCGTCGTATGAATACAAGCGTATTTATCATCCAAAACTTGGACGATTTGTTTATGAACATAAAGGAAATGGGATCATTGTTGACAACATTTTCAAACCGGTTGGAAGGGTGTTAAGTAAAGTTCCAGAAATGGTTTTAAAACCTTTTGCCAAAAAAGCGCTTGAATCTGGTATTTCACATGCTGGAGACAAACTGGGAAAAAAAGCAGCTGAAAAAAGCGGAGAGCTTATTATGAGAAAATTACACGGTTCAACTAAACAATCAATGAATAAAACCATGAAACCAATCAAACCTACTAAACCAAAACAAGAAGATTACAACACAATTCTGAATAGACTTATATCTGGTACTGGATTAAGACGATAAAATGTTATTAAAAAGTGAATTTTATCCAATTATAAATAGACTAGCAAGTGGGAAATGGTTCATATAAAAAGTGAATTTTATCTAAACTATCAATATATAATGAGTTTCAGAACAAGTGATAATTTACAAAGATATGAATACGTTCGTTTCCATTTGGACAATGTCATTGAGCAACCTGCTAACAATCAATCACAGAAAAAGACGGGTTACAGATTCACAATCAACGATAGGTCGACTATGTTCGATTTTTTCAATGGGTTTTTCGAAGTGACAAAAGAGCTTCAAAAAAAGGCAGATGGTACTGGATATGCTCAAGCGGATCGCATCACCATGATAAACGGATCTTCTAGTTTGATCAAACATATGGTTATTAAAAGCTCGGGTAAAATAGTATACGAGAGTGATAATTTACATAGAATTACGAATGTTAAAAATTTACTCGAATATAGTGATGATTTTAGTAGATCCGTTGGAAAGAATTCGTTCTGGTATCTTGATACTGATGGAACAACAGCAGATACTAATACAGGTTTCGAGGCCCGTCGTATTTTAACCCAGGCTTATCAGAATAACGGCGGCCGAGGAGCTAAATCGATTAACGAGATGATACCGTTGAACCGATACAGTTTTTTCCAAGAATTAGAAAAAAACATGTTGCCCCCAATGCAGCTCACATTTGAACTTACACTTAACGAAGACAGTGAAATGATTCACATGGCAAATGGCACAGACGCTGGTCGTGTTGTAGTAAAGAGATTGTATCTTTGGCTCCCTAGATTAATCCCAAAAGACAGTATGTATAGTAATTTCGTTTCAGAGTTTCTTAAGCCAACAACCTGGACATATATGCGAGATCTCTACAATCAGTCAGCAAATACCAGAGCTATTCAGAATATGTCTCAAATCAGTCCAGCTATCGACATCGTTAAACACGTTTTTATATATCTCCAGCGGACAGACGGACCAAATAATGATGAAGCTGAAAGGTCTCCGTATGTATTCGACACTTTCAAGTTGAATGCTGCTGACGCTAATAGCTCTCTCTCGAGTTGTCGTTTAGAATATGGAAACAACACGTTCTATCCCGAACTAGAATACGATGCAGATTCTAAAATACGGATATTTAATGATCTCATGTCATATGCATTTCGTAAGAACGATTACAATTCAGGAACACAGCTTAATGTATCCAATTTCACCAGTTTGTACGGATTGATATATTTCGATTTGACATATCAAAAAGAGGTAGTGACAAGAGATCCTAAACAGTTGATTCTCCATTATCGTCTCAATGTAGCCCCAGCCGCAAACGTCCGAGCTCATAGCATCGTATTTTACGAGAGTGAGGTTGTGGTTAAGACAGTTGGGGACGAACTAATGATAGTTTAATGAATAAGATTTTTAACATCGATAAAATTTTAATTGAATATGTTTTTTAAAACAGAATTTATCTAACATATAATATATGACACAACTATACGAAATAACAGTTAGATTATCGCCAAACCAGAAAAAGAATCTTAGTAAAGCGTATCATAAAAGAGAAACAATAGTTCTAAGGCTCACAAAGGACTCTCTATCTGGGAATGACACACTTTATGTTCCATTAAACATTGTAAAAAGATTGGAAAAAAATCGGAAACTTAAGAAAGGGATGGACATTAAACTTTCTAAAACAAACATACGAAAGCAAGTGGGGGGCTCTCTTCTGTCTACAGTTCTAACACTTGGAAGAACTTTTGGTCCCACTATTGCTAAGACCATCGGTTTGTCAGCTTTAGGTGGAGCAGCTAGTGAAGGAGCCTCTCAGATTGTTAAGAAGATATCCGGAAAAGGTGTTCAAACCGGTGGGTTTCTCATACCACAAAATAAAATCGATCAGTTGATAACATATAAACATCTTTTGACAACCAAACAAAAGAAGGATATATTAAATGCTCTACAAACCGGTTCTGGTGTTCATATAAAACCAACTAAAGTTCAAACAGGTGGGTTCTTAGGTACTCTTCTCGCATCAATCGGAGTCCCTTTAGCTATTGAGGCAATAAAGAAGATGACTGGTAAAGGTGCCCCTCAGATGGGACAGCCTAAACAAAGACCACCCAGATCTATACCAAAACCAACTACTGTTAACAATCAAGATGGTGGTTTGTTAATGCCAAGTATAGAACACCGCCTTTTTATGGAAATTGGCCGAACGGTACAATCGGTATGGGGACTAAAAAAAAAGCTCCCAAAAAAAAAGCTCAGAAAAAGGGCAAAGGTCTACTATTAGGCAAGAACTCACCCTTCAAAAACGTCCCACTGTTAAACATTCTGTTGTAAAACCGAAATTCCATAAGAATGTCCCATTAAGCAATTATGATTTAATAAAATGGTGTAAATATCTGAATATCCCAATCAAAGATGTTCTGTCTCGAGATGAAAATGTACCTCAAAATCATAGACAGGCTCTATTCATTTACAATCTTGAACCGAGTTATATGAGCGGTAGCCATTGGGTGTCAACATATGTCAAAGATAACGTCATCAATTACTTTGATAGTTTTGGTTTGCCCCCCTTCCAAGAAATGGTCAATCACGCGAGAAAAAAGAATTTAACATTGCTTCATCAGAACAATCAAATACAAAATTTACTGACGACAACATGCGGTTACTTCTGTTTATATTTTTTGAATGAGATGAATAAGGGTAAATCATATTTTGATCTGTTGGAAGTTTTCGACATATATGATACGACGAATAATGAGAAATTCTTAGAACAGTATTTCAAAAATATCTAACTCATATATATGGTCAAAAGTTATTGTGTAAAACAAAAAAAGGTTACAGAATGTGTTCCAGGAAGTGAAAGATATGTGAGAGCCAAAAATAACAGACTTATGATGAAATGTATTTGTGCTGAATGTGGAATCACTAAGACGAAATTCATCAAAAGCCAAAAGGGAGGTGAAAATCCATTAGGTAAAGCTTTCGAGGCAGCCAAAATAGCCGAACAATTTACTCGCAAAGTAATACCATCAACCAACCATGTATTTGACCGATATTGGTCTGGTGATATCTTGAAAGGTGCTTTCACAGGGCCAACAGGTATAACAAGCAAGAAATTCTGGACTAAACCAAAGAAGGGTACTGTTATGCGTTTGGTGAAAAATCCCAAAACTGGTAAATATGAAAACGTATACATCGAACCTTAATCTAATCTAATCATATTATATATGAAATCATATTGCGTGAAACAAAAAAAGGTAACAGAATGTGTACCTGGGAGTGAACGATATGAAAAGGCTAAAAATGGGAGGCTTATGCTTAAATGCAAATGCTCTGAATGTGGAATCACTAAGACTAAATTTATCAAACAGGGAAAC
Organism: Siderastrea radians; assembly: GCA_964017195.1. Classification (NCBI taxonomy): domain Eukaryota; kingdom Metazoa; phylum Cnidaria; class Anthozoa; order Scleractinia; family Rhizangiidae; genus Siderastrea; species Siderastrea radians. Next base: position 12,706 of record CAXHKT010000288.1, on the reverse strand, counting down.
TAGTACAGCCCTCTCTTGGAGGGGGCTTTCTTGATAGTGCAGCTGAAACAGGTTTAGATATGTTTGTGCATCATGGTATTCCTTGGTTAGGTAAAAAGGCTGTTGAAATGGGACGATATTATGGATCAGAAGCCTTGAGAAACCCAAAACTGCAGAAAAAGGCTATCGATTATACTCTGGATAAGTTGAATCCAATGATTCAAAATGTTGGAAGTCAAGCTCTTGATCAATTATCAACCAAAATCAGACCAAATAGAAAGTATAAAACCGACAGAAAGGATTTGGATGGTGGAAGTTTAGATATCCATAAAGCCATTGGAAGGCTACCTAAACCAAAGGGAGGATAGACTTTACCTGGGCATCGATATACAGGGCCTTACAACGATCTTGAAAATCAAGTAAAATATAATCCAATGACTGGTGAGATATTGGAAATCTATGATAAACCGACTGGTAAAACGGATGCAATTGCGATGCAACACGACGTCGATTATTCGGTTTGCAAGGATGACAAAAAATGCAAGAATAAAGCTGATAGAAAAATGGTTAAGGCTCTAGACAGTGTGCCTTACAATGAAAGACAATGGGGACATTGGCTGGCTAGAAATATGATTAACACAAAACAGAAACTGAGCCTCGGTCTCAAACAAAAGAAGCCAAAAAACGGGAAAGGCCTTCGAGTGAAGAAAAAAACTGGCAAAAAAAATTAGCTGATGAGCTTCATAAACCGATAAAGCGAAACTTCACTCGGCGGCGTGTTTTAGTAAACGGCATTGACGAGATATGGTGCTCTGATCTTGTCGAGATGCAAAAGTTCAGTCGATGGAATGCAGGCTACAGATATCTTCTTATGGTTTTAGATGTATTCTCTAAATACGGTTGGATAGTTCCATTAAAAGATAAAAAGGGTGAAACCGTTATGAATGCTTTTAAAACAATCCTTAAAGAAGGTAGAAAACCGGAATATTTATGGACAGACAAAGGCAAAGAGTATTACAACAAACATGTTAAAGAACTACTTGATAAGAATAAAATAACCTTGTACTCAACTGAGAATGAGGAAAAGTCGTCAGTTTGTGAAAGATGGAACAGAACAATTAAAACCAAGATGTGGAAGCAGTTTACTATCCAAGGCAATACACAGTATTTAGACATGTTACCCAAATTAGTGAAACAATATAACAACACTAAACATACCTCTATCAAAATGACACCCATAGAAGCCAGTAAAAAGAAGAATGAAGGGACTGTTTACTTTAATCTGTATGGTAATTTGGAGCAAGTATCATCTAAACCGAAATTCAAAATAGGTGATAAGGTTAGAATAAGTAAGTATAAACGGAATGTGTTTGATAAGGGCTATACGCCAAATTGGTCTGAGGAAGTTTTTACAGTTGATAAAATCCAATATACGAATCCAATAACTTACAAACTAAAGGATCTCAGAGGTAAAGACATTCAAGGGAGTTTTTATGAACCTGAATTATTAAAAGCAAAACAAGAGGTATTCAGAATTGATAAAGTCATTCGGAGAGATTACAAGAAGAAACAAGCTTTAGTGAAATGGAAAGGATATAGTGATGACTTCAACAGTTGGATACCGTTCAAGGACTTAAGAGATATATAAAGTGTTTTAAAGATAATTATCTAATATATATTATATCAATCGATACAGTATATGCTGTCTTTTGCTTTTGGTAGCCAAAAATATCATTGTTTCTGGCTATCTTATTTAAACAGAAAATAATATATAGAATTAATACATGGAAATTTTCACTTATGAAGGAAAAAAACTGAATATTATCAAAAAGGATGATATTTGGTTTCGTGGTAAAACAGTTGCCGGCATTTTGGGATATGAAGATACCAAGAAAGCAATTTTCAAACATGTTGATGAAGAAGATAAATGTTCACTTAAGAGGCTCAAATCCAGGGGGGACGAATCGTCCCCCCTTACATGGAACGCCGGAAACACGATTTATATAAATGAATCTGGATTGTACAGCCTAATATTGAGATCAAAAATAGATAAAGCTAAAGATTTCCAACGATGGGTTACAAAGGAAGTTTTACCATCAATCAGAAAAACCGGTAAGTTTGAATTCAACAACAGGCCATACAAAATGCTGACATTCAATATCAACACAGAATATGATTTACAGAAAAAGACAGTCAACTTTATTAGAAACAATTATCCTAAAGCAATTCTAATCCCAACACTTGGTGAAAACCAAATTAATTGTAACATGAGAATAAAATCATACAACATGGGTTATCAGAAGGGAGCTTGTGATCTATTCATTGGAAATATGCATTTGAAGTACTCAGGTTTTGCAATCGAATTTAAAACACCAACTGGTTATGGAAAGCTTTCAGAAGAACAGGAGATGATGCTACAAGAGTATGAAAACAACAATTACAAAATATTAGTCAGCAACGATTATGATTTCATCATAAAAGAAATCATACTTTATTTCCAGGGTGTAAGAATCAAATGTAAACATTGTTCCAGAAAATTCAAGTCAACAGAAACATTAAGCAATCATTTGAAATTCTTACACAAAAACTTATAAAGAGAAAAATAATATATAGATTATATGTATATGGAGAATCCAAAAATTAAGAGAGGTCCTGGAAAACCAAAAAAGTATTCAACTTAAGAAGAGAAGAAGGAGGCCTTAAAACAACAAAAATCGAAGTACATGCTAAATAAAGAGTGGTATTGTGACGTTTGCAATACTGGTCGTAATTATACTCTTGCTGGCAAATGGTGTCATTTGAACACAAAAAAGCACAATAAAAATGCAAATAATTAACATAATGCTTATAATTCAAGGGATCCATCAATTGGATCATTTGAATTCTCGACTATATTTAAACGAGGAACGAAGACATTTAAAAATAAAACCTATAGTTATATTATATAATGGAAAAATCTAATCATATAAATATGAACAAAGCTAGTTTGAAGAAACTCAGCAAATCGCAACTTATCAAATTGCTATTAAAGCAGGAAAAGAAGAAGCCCGAAATCATCATAGTAGATGATACCAAACCAGTTCCAAAGCCAAGTACCAACACCTCGCAAGAGTGTCAAGCAGATGGCTAAAGAATATGAAGAAAACATCATTCTTCCACCAATAGAATTCAGGGATGATTACAAACCAGTTCCAGCACCTAGAACTAAGAAACTATTGGATAAACCAGTTCCAACACCTAGAACCAAAATAGAACAAACAGACAAAGCTTTAAAAGGTTACACTAAGTCTTATGAAATCAGCATCAAAAACAATAAAGACCCCTTAGCCCAAATGCAAAACACGAGAAAGGCTATAGAACATCATGTAATAGCTTTGTTGAATGAAATGAAAGGCTTGAAATACGTTGAAACATTGAAAGTCACTTTCGAAAAAAATTCAGCTGATGAAATAGTTGAAAAGTCAGCATATTTCAATAGTACACCTCAAACAATAATCAACCAAATGGAAATCGCTGATTCATTACAATCATCAAAACAACAGATACTGAATAAGATAGCTCAATGGATATCAGAAGGATCTGGTTGGACAATTAAATCAGTTGATAGTCATTATCTTAATATTGTAAAATACAAGCCTATGAGTGGATCATCCTATATCCAATTACCTTCTGAATTACGAAATGGTAAAAAAGGCTTGATTAATTTAAAAAACATGGATAACGAATGCTTCAGATGGTGTCACATCAGACATTTAAACCCACAAGACAAGGACCCTCAACGTATAAAAAAGACTGACAAACAATACATTGAAAAGTTAGATTATTCTGGTATTGAATTTCCGGTTAATGTCAAACAGTTCAACAAAATTGAGAAGCAAAATAAAATTAACATCAGTGTATTTGGATATGAAGAAAAGCAACCATTTCCCATTTATGTTTCCAAAGAAAAGTTTGAAGATCATATGGAACTACTATTAATAACAAAAGACGAAAACAAGCATTATATCCTCATAAAAGATTTCAACAGATTCATGTTCAATCAAACAAAACACGAACATAGGAAACACTTTTGTATGCACTGCCTACAATGTTTCAGTTCCGACAGGGTATTAAATAATCATAAAGACAATTGCATTCAAGTGAACGGTACTCAAGCAATTAAAATGCCAACTAAAGATAACAACATACTGAAATTCAACAACTTTCATAAGCAGCAACCTGTGCCATTTGTCATCTATGCTGATTTTGAGGCTATAACTGAAAAGGTACAAGGATGTCAACCCGACAGTAATAAATCATACACCGAAGCCTATCAAAAACACACAGACTGTGGATATGGGTATAAGGTCATTTGTTGTTATGATGATAAGCACACAAAACCAATACAAATATATAGAGGAGAAAAGGCTGTTTACAAATTCATGGAAAATATGTTAGAAGAAGTTAAATATTGCAAAAATATTATGAAGAAACGTTTCAACAAACCATTGAGAATGACTGAAAATGATGAAGAGAAATTTCAAAAAGCGGAAGAATGTCACATCTGTGATAAAAGATATACTGAAAAAGATATTCGAGTTAGAGATCATTGTCATATTACTGGTGAATACAGAGGTTCAGCACATCAAGACTGTAATCTGAAACTTAGAATAAATCCTGAAGAAATAAAAATTCCTGTTATATTCCATAATCTAAGAGGTTATGACAGCCATTTCATTATGCAGCAGATTGGTGAAATAGTCAAAAAGCATACATACAAAAACAAACAAATGAATATCAATGCTATTCCCAACAACATGGAAAAATACATGGCATTCATGCTTGGTAATCATCTGACATTCATTGATAGTTTCCAGTTTATGAGCTCAAGTTTGGATAAATTAGTCAGTAATTTGCCGGCAGAAGCTTTGAAATATACAAGCAAAAAATTCAAAAAAGAAAAATTCAATCTTATGACGCGAAAAGGTATTTATCCATACGATTTCATGGACAGTTTCGAAAAATTCAATAAAACAGAATTACCAACAAAAGAAGAATTTTACAGCATATTGAGTGATGAACACATAACAGGTGAAGATTATCAACATGCTAAAAATGTTTGGAACACTTTCAAATGACAATCAATGGGTGAATACCACAATCTATATCTTAAGTCTGATATTCTTCTATTAGCTGACGTGTTTGAAAACTTCCGTAAGACCTGTCTTCAGTATTATAAACTTGATCCCTGTCACTACTTTACATCTCCTGGTTTGTCATGGGATGCTATGTTAAAGATGACCAATATTAACTAGAACTAATGACAGACATAGACATGTTTCAATTCATTGAAAAAGGCATGCGTGGTGGTATATCTTATATTGCCAATCGATATGGAAAAGCAAACAATAAGTACATGAGAGAATACGACGAGAAGGCGCCCTCAAAGTATATTATGTACCTTGATGCTAATAATTTATACGGTTGGGCTATGAGCCAATATCTCCCTACTGGTGGTTTCAAATGGATGACAGAAAAGCAGATTAATAAAATCAATTTAGCTCAGTATAATGAAGACAGTAATAAAGGGTTAATACTAGAAGTTGATCTAGAATACCCCAAAGAGTTGCATGATCTTCATAACGACTACCCTCTTGGACCGGAAAAGGTTAAAGTAACTGATGACATGTTGTCTGAATATTGTAAGAACATACAGAAAAAGTTCAATATATCGACAGGACTAGTACACAAACTGATCCCTACTTTATGCGACAAAGAAAAATATGTCCTTCATTATCGTAATCTTCAATTATATACAGATCTCGGTTTAAAACTAAAGAAAGTACACAGAGTATTAGAATTCAATCAGTCACCTTGGCTCAAACAATACATTGACTTCAATACACAAAAACGTACTCAAGCGAAAAATTCATTCGAAAAAGATTTCTTCAAGCTAATGAATAACTCAGTGTTTGGAAAGACAATGGAGAACATAAGAAAACTTGTCGATGTCAGACTTATTACAGATGAGAAGAAACTATTGAAAATGGCTTCTAAACCAACTTATGTAAGTAGCAAAATATTCAATGAAAATCTGGTAGCAGTGCATAAAATCAAAGAAACGCTAACTCTGAACAGGCCGGCATATGTGGGTATGTGTATTCTTGATCTGAGCAAAACTCTGATGTATGATTTTCATTATAACTACATAAAAGAAAAGTATGGGCGCAAAGCCAAGCTGCTCTTCACAGACACAGACAGTCTGACATATGAGATCGAAGCTGAAGATGTATACCAAGACTTTTGGAATGACAAAGATAAATTCGATAACAGCGACTATCCAGAAAACTCTCAGTATTTCGATAAGACAAACAAGAAAGTAATCGGTAAATTCAAAGATGAAGCAGCTGGAATACCAATAACTGAATTCGTCGGTTTGCGATCAAAAATGTACAGTTACATAAAAGACAACCAGAAAGTGGGAAAAACAGCCAATGGAATCAAGAAAAACATAATAAAGAACAACATCAAACAGGAAGGTTATAAGAATGTATTAATTAATAACAAACAAATCCATCATACCATGAAAACAATCAGAAGTATCAATCATCAACTCGGAAGCTATGAACTCAATAAGGTATCACTCAGCTGTTTTGACGATAAACGATATATAGCAAACGACGGAATCAAAAGTTACGCATACGGACATTATGCAATCTGAAGATGTGACGTCACGCCACAGCTGTGGCGGTCTAAATCTTACAGGTATCACAAAAGCAATCTATTTCATGAGATATCATTTTTTATGTCATGACGTCACGACACAGCTGTGGCGGTCTATATACAAGTTCCGCAAGCACAGTCTATTTTTCTGTTCACTACAAACTTTCTGAGTAATGATTGAAAGTAAAATTTATAATAAAATATATTTCCACCTTTCTTCATTATGACTGGTCGATAGAGATCGTATGACTGCTTCATGACCTTGAAAACGAGAATAAATTGATGAGTCATTTCCTCGGGAAAGTCCCTGTTGTTTTCACTAGAGATGTCCAGACTTGTTTCTCGGTATGACTTCCTGTTTTCCGAGAAATTTAAGACTTCCTGTTGTATGAAGTCACGCAATGGAAAATGCGTTCGTTTCCACATGAAATAAAAACATATAGATTTCCATATTATTTTACAATATATATATCTCCATATTATTGTTCTTATATGTATATCTCCATATTATTGTTATTATATGTATGTCTCCATAAAAATGATTACCATCCGATGGAAAGTAGTTATTGAGTTGGTTTGGTTTTAGCGAAGTTTTTATAAAACTGCGCTACAACCGCCAACTCTATAACTACTAACATGTCCTCCATTCTGTAAAAACACTGAACTGTAACATTGTAATGAACATTGTTAATTTTACGACATGAAAATGCAGTCATAATTTTTCTATATAATTTTGTACATGGAACTCATAATATTTTTAGCTGTGAAACAATGTCCTCCATTCTGTAAAAACACTGAACTGTAACATTGTAATGAACATTGTTAATTGTACAACATGAAAATGCAGTCATAATGTTTGGCAGTTATAATTTTTCTTTATAATTTTGTACATGGAACTCTCATAATATTCTTAGCTGTGAAACAATGTCCTTCATTCTGTAAAAATACTTAACTGTAACATTGTTACTAAGATTTTCAACTGTAATTACATGAAAATGCAGTCATATCTTTCTGCAGTCATGATTTTTCTTAATAATTTTGTACACCAAATTGTCATAATACTCTTTGCTGTGTAACAATAGCCTACATTATGTAAAAACATTGAACTGAAACATTGCTAACATTGTCATAATTTTCCTTTTTGTTAAGTGATGCTGGAAAAGGAAACATTTGTTGTTCTTAGCTTAAATGCCTACAGAATGTAATATTTTTGTAACTGGAACTTTCAGTTTTTAGAAGTAAGTTGTTACATGTACATGTTCAACCATAAAAAAAACTGAAGGATTTTAGTAGCAGGGAAGGCTACTTAGTCTACTGCCAGTGTCTTTCTTATCCTGTGGCATCAGTGTTGTTGCAATCAATTTGATGCTCTTGGCTATCACTATGTGGAAGGAGTTGCTTTACAATCTTTCCACTCTGATTTAGGTTAATGTGCACGTTTTCTAACGTTAAAAGTTTCATCTCAAGTGAATTAACGTCTTCCCTGTATTGGAAGATGTCCTCTTTGAGGAAGGCGGTTAATACCTTTGGGAAGGCAGTTACTGAAAACACTTTGCCATCTTTCTCGATCTCCATGTTGACACTCATGTCTACAAAGCAATTTTTGACCAGCATGGATCTGCTGCAGCTATTACATTTCACCACTTTTGATCCAGGAGCATTGTTTACTTTCTTTCTGCAATCTTTGGTGTTGCAGGCCAAAAAAACATTCGCACAAGCATTTAAAATTTCAGGGCAGCAGACCCAGTTTACAAGTTTGTTGTCATTTCTGCTGGTGACATCTTGGGCTTCAGCTTCTGTGACAGTCGTCGATTTTGATGTGCTTAAACACTTGCCGTAATAGTGTCGCAATCTACATTGCGTTAGATTGTAAAATTGTCCATCTTGTATGGCATCAATTTGGTTTTCCCAGACAGACAGTGGAAGGTAACCAGTGCTGTCTGTTAGAACTGCATCCCGCACCAATTTGGTGGACTCTTCCTTTGGGTGCTGTGCTGGTCCCTTCCATGTTATGCGTCCAGATACATTAAATGTCCCAGAGTTGTATTTTATTAGGGTATCAATCTTTGTTACCTCACATGCTTGTTTTGGAGAGAATGTGAAATTCACCTTGTGTGACGGGATGTTTTCTATCGATGCACCTTTGTTGAAAAAGATAGTTCCAGAGGATGCAGACTGAAGGTTCGATAGCTTGACAGGCTGTTGACTATGCATCTTGTCAACAAACAGTTGACGTTTCGATCCTTCCCCTCTTTGGTGCATCACCCGAACCACCTTGAATTCATCAGTTGAAATTTGAACAGTTGCATCATAATAGAGGTTAGAGCTTGCTTTACTTTGCTGGTCGTTTGTAACATGTTGTATGTAGCCAATAAGCACTGTTGAGATAAGAAAAGATGTGTCAAATGTCAATGGAGAACATGAAAATATGCTAAGGTCTTATAAAATAGATTCTACTGTTTAATGTGACCTGTTTTTGGCATGTTATGCAATAAGATTCAAATAGTCTCTGAGTTGCAAAAAGACTCAATTCCATTGCAGTCAATTTTCCAAAAGTGTTTTCCTCAAATATTTGACTGAAACATGCATTGCAATCTCTCTGCCGAAATGAAGCGCATTTCTCTATCAGGTACAACCACACTGGTTCACGAATGTCTGCAAGGAATTCTTTATTTCCACTGAACTGACAGTAATGCGACAGAGCACTAAACAGTAGTTCTGGAAATTCACTTCTAACAGTTAGTTTTGACAGAAAAGGAAGAAACAAGTGTGTAGAAATCTCCAAGAAACAATCAACTGCACAAGAATAACTTCCAGGTTTGCTTAAGGCAGAATTAGTAAAATGCGATACAGCAATCTGACTTTCCTTCATTGTAAAAAATCACACCTATTCTCACCTCTACAATATCGATCGAGTGACTTGTATTTACATTCCCATTTATCTTACTTTCACTAAGTAACGTAACGTTTAATGTTCTCACCTTCCAAAGTTCTTATTACTGGGTCACCAGGCTTTAAAGCTATATCTCTTCGTTCGTTTCTAAAAGGGACAATAACAGAACAACAAATGCTGAGTAGGACGCACGTGGAAATGACAAAACCACTCACAACTTTAACTGCACTGTTTCTGACTTTCTGCTTAGTTTCACTTTTCTCAATGTTTTCTTTATGTAAACTTGGTTTTTTCGACTGAGTCTTTCAGTCGCTCTTGTGTGTGATTTGTGTCTGACAAATCGAAGATTTGGATTGAGTCTTTCAATCCAGCAAACGTAACCAACTTGCTCTACAATAGCAAGCTTTGAAATCTATTTCGATAGATCTAAAACAAACAAACAAATATCCTTACCTTGTAAAAGCTGAAAAAACGCGACTGCCACGTTAAACTTCCCTTGCACAAGCTAAAGAACTCGACTGCTTCTTGTTAAAACACGTTCCACAACATAAACACATGCGAGGTGAGAGTTGTGAAGTTGCGAGGACGCGTAATCCGGGAAACTGCTTTACCCAAAACCCATAGCGGGCAAGTAATATTGTCATGTCATCATTACCCGAGAACACCTTGCGGGCAAGCGCTATTGCTACGTCATCATTACCCGATACTATTTGCAGGCAAACCCTATTGTTACGTCATCATTACCCGATACTACACAGCGCGCTCAATTCAACCAAGTCGAGATTTTTTCTGGCTTCTGACTGTATGCACTGTATTTTCCCCTGTATTTCCTCTGTATTTTCCTCTGAAACTACTTATACGTGGGGGACACTATAATGCCTCCTCGGGCTTTGGCCTCTGGGCCAAAGCCCTGCGGGGGCAATAAACACACTTTTTCGGACGCGGACAATAACAGTTTTCCTGCATAATTCTTCGATCACGGAGAGTAAACGACTCTTAAAACGTTATTTGTGATTTTAACGTTAGGACCAAGAGCCACTTACTCTGAAAAAAGGATGACTAAAATTCCATTACCCAAGAAAACAAGCTTAGCTGAAAGGTTAATAGCACAAAAAATACGTTTGTAGCCCAAACTCTAACATCAGTTTGCCAGCGCCTTTTTTGAAGACTCGACAAACTCGCACGCTTTTCACGTCGTGACGTCACGATGGCCAGACACCTCGAACCAGCCGAGCAGCGAGTTCATCACTCCCTCCTGGTTTCCAGGCTCCTCAGAAATGTGTTGTGAATTTCAAGATGGCGGTTGCTCTAATGGGCCACATTATCAACAAACTCCGCTTTTTTTCCGATTTTAAAAGCTAACAATGCAAGAAAAGGATCAAAAATCATTTTTTGACTTATACAGTGGCTCAAAAGAAATTGACTTCTTGGAGAAATTTAGAATCGGGCCTGTTATTCTGAAAAAGGTGTTATGCATTGTGACATTGCATTGACCACATCAGAAGTTACACGTGTTGTCTCCCATTGCAAACTTACGCAGACAATCAACAGGTAAACTGCTTTTTTTTTTAGTACAGGATTTTAATCTATTTATCTTTATATAGTGTCTCACAAGTTTCAAGCAGAAAAAGAAATATCGTTACAGCATAATTCTTGCTCAATCTGTTCAATGCTGTGTTTGATAGCTGTTTATACCTCTAGATGCAATGCATGACTGGACACACTGTTTTTAAAAGCACTTTTATTGTAGGAGTTTTAAGCTTACAGCCACATTCAAGGCGATTAAAAATTTCTCAGTTCCAGATCTTTTAAGGTGAAGTCAGTCACCTCGTTTGTGAATCAGTTTAATATATGACTGGCTGAAGTCAATCAGTTTTAATTGTAGCTTCAGAGACATTTACAGTGAAACCCACTAAACCATGAACGCCTAAAATTATTTCTGGAATGTTTATTGTTCTGCGACCAATCAGATTCGAGACGTAACCGCAACAAACCACAAGAGTAATTAACTGAGAGGTTTTGACCACGAAACGAGTCGGTGGCTTTTGCGTCCACAATAAATTCTCAGTTTCACCGCCGATTATTGCAGTAGAGCAATGATTACTGTAGTTTCTGTTAGACCCAAGTTTTCACAGCAAACACAAACACGCCTGCCGTTGCAGATACAAACATGCGTGCAACTTGCGTACCGTTGCAAAAATTTTGAAAAATTTTCCTCGCTTTTGATTCGCTATTTAGGTCTCATTTCCTTAGTTGTGTTACTTTGGACCGACGGAATCGAAGACATAAAATGACGGCCAAAAACAAGCACGTTTTGAGGCAAAACCAAAGAAGAGATAAATAGGATGTTTATGCAAACACCGGAGGAAACGTATCTTGTTTAAAATATACTAAACGCGCGAATCGCTTCTACCAGAACTGGACATTTGTTCACTTGAGTGCCGTCTATCCTTCGCTCATACAGAAGCTATCTGAAATAGAAAAGAATAACAACTTCAGTATTTCTAAAGGGTATAAAAAAATTGAGAGTCGTAAAAGAAAACTCCAGCTCGTTGTTTCATGTCCATAACGTAAAATGTTCGGCTAACGACTTGCGTGACATCTTGGACGGAAGAGTTTTGCCGTGAATGAGCTTGATGCACTGTTCTCCGCACCAAAGTAGGGTAAAGGGAAACTTTTGCAAAGTTTATCCAGTAAACTGTTTTGGCCAAACAGGGAAAAGGCTGAAACCTACAAATGATTATAACTGACAACACCGGAGAGACCGTTTTTTAAAAAATCAAAAACTGAATACAATTATTCTGCTCCCAGACGCGCTGTCTAGCCGTGTCTGTTCGATTTTTATCTCTTTTCAGTAAAATATCGTTTATAGTTATTCTTTGCTTATGCATAAACTCTGAAATAGAAAAAAATAACAATTTCAGAGTGTTTGTTAATCGGCAGTGAAACTGAGAATTCAGTCACTGCTGAGAATATCGTGGACGCAAAAGCCACCGACTCGTTTTGTGATCGAAATCTTTCAGTTAATTACTCTTGCAGTTACTTCTCGAATCTGATTGGTCGCAGAACAATAAACATTCCAGAAATAATTTTAGGCGTTCATGGTTTAATGGGTTTCACTGTAAAATGCTA
>CAXHKT010000286.1:0-14822 GCA_964017195.1 Siderastrea radians | reverse complement strand
AACAAATAAAAAGAACATGAGCTTACCTCCTCAAAGTTTCTTTTCCCCAAAGTTTTCTTGCACAGGTGCAACATCGCGTCAACAAAATACGCTCGCAATCTGGCAATAAACCAACATGTCCTCGCTCTAGAATTACCAATAATCAGTAAATGGATCAAGACCTTGTATTACTAATAGAGCGCTTTTCAAATGAGTGTCGTAAAACCAAAACCAAAGTAATTACCCCAGCCAATCACAACAAAAACAAATTACCCAATGAACCAATCAGAACTCGAAGCAAGTACATGTAACCGGCGTCAAGCGCGGGAAAACGCGTGCGAGCGCGAGCAAGTCGCGACTGATTGGTTTGAGTTTTACTCCTGATTGGTCGAGAAAGTGGCGCGAAAGGTTTTAACCAATCACAGAGCGAAGTAAAGCAAAACCAAAGCAAAACACGAATTACTTTCGACACTCAATTGAAAACCGCTCTAATCAGTAAAACAAGGGGCAATGTTATGGAGGCGTGGATGCCAAGCATCAAACCCCACTAAAAGCTAAACAAAATGGCGGATCAACGCGGTGCTCGGCGGAAAAAGAAGAAGGAGTCAACTGCTGAGATTCTTGCAGGCCTTTCTCGACTCATAGACCAAACTGCTGCCAAGAAGACAAAAAAGGGCCCTACCGTTGTGGAATTTCAGAGAGATCCTGTCACTTGCCGTCGGGTTTATAAATCAAAATACCGGCCCTTCCGCAAATCCGCACGTAATAATCCTGGTGAGATCGATATCAATTTTCTTGTTTTATTGTAAGCTTAGTTGGTTTTCCTCGTCTGAAAATTTTTTTTCATAATGTTATTTTAAATCATAATGTCACAGGAAAATGATGCATCTCAACCAGACCTATTTCTGTTGATTTTATTTTTAGTTTTTTAAAATTGTTTTCAAAATTGAACCCCGTCGCGTTGCCGTATGATATAAACTTGTTGTATTCATTATTGTTGAAAAGGTACCTCCACCGGTAGTGATGAAGAAGACTCTTGTGACTCGTTTCAACAAAGTGTCGAAGAAGAGTCTTTATCTGGTAAATGTTAAACTCTACTCGATTCCTTTCTTAAAAATTAATATTGCTTCATTATGGGGTTACACTTCCTTTGTCTGCTGCATGTAAGAATATTCTAATAACATGGTTTTCTTTGAGGCTTTTTCATTTTGTCTGTGCGTTTGCCTGTGTTGAAAAGGAATGTTACTTTCACGTACTGTCTTCAACTCATGACTCTCTCTGTTCTATCTGTTTAATATTTAGTCCTTTGTTCACTCACTCCTTCCTTCTTTCCTTCCTTCATTGTTCAACCCAAAGGGTTGTTGTCATCAATTAGTTGCTGTGAGTTGCGGTTAGTTGTAATTAACTAAAAGTAGCGTGAATATACAAGAAGTATTGAGCCAATAAAGAAGGTTTTCCTCCATACCGGAGTCATGGTCCTTTCGACTGTTAAAGGGTTATGTCGCGCTATTTTGAGTATCTTTTTAAAAAGCTAAAAAGATGGTTAGCTCTCCCTGATAAAATCCATTTGATATTTTCCGCGTAGTTTTACTGGAGTATTCTGTGTCTGAGTAAAGGCATGAGGGGGACATGGAGGTACCCTGAACACCGCAACACAGCAAAAAAAAAAAAAAAGGCAAACATTGCATCACCACAACAGAATTTGATGAAACACCTTTACTGCAATACAGTCAAGTTACTTATCAATGAAAACAGCTTGAGATTGGTAGCTGAACCGTATTAATGTTTAACTAGACAATATTTTACTACATTTCGTCACACATTCAACACATGGTACATGCTTTTAAGAAATAAACATGGATTAACAAAGATATCAGAGCTAAATTTAGTTCCGTAACACCGCTATTAATTTCGATTCACCAAGCACTAGGTTTCAAAACACAAATACACAAATATCGCACACCATTGGGTTTGAGATCACCGCAACACTGCAAGATGGGACTCTATTCAGCCCACACCGCGTAAATAATATCAACACCGCAAACCCCCATGTCTCCCTTTTAAATTGTTGGATACCATACACAAGGATATCCACCATGGGGACTAACAGACATGCATTGCACTATGGACTGAAAATTTCTGGCAGTATTTTATCATTCGTTATAGCAAGTTGGTGTAACAAACAAAACAAATGTCTGGCATCCTCCTGAATTTATCTTTATTAATGTTTATCTGCTGTTGGATTAATGTTATCTGTGCATGGTTCATATTGGCCTAGATTCCTGGCATGATTAATTGATGACAACCAATGGCAGTTGAAGAAAAAAAAATGATTTCTGATATCAATTGATTGATTGCTATTGATTGTTATCAATTGCAATTGACTGTTACGATTATCGATTTCATTGATTAATCAGTAAACAAATTGAAATAGCATGGTACGATGAGACAGCATGTTAACATTTTATTATGATATTTATTCAAGTCTTGACTATTGTTGTTATTATTACCTTGTAGTATTGCCTTGCCATTCCTGGATGTCCTGGAAGGACTTCTAGATGAAGAGGAAGAAGTAGATGATTTTGATCCTGACAGCGAGGAACAAAGTGGAGATAACAGCGAGGGAGATGATGATGACAGCGACGAGTTGCTGCAACAATGCTTGTCAGAAACTGACCTTCCAGTAAGCGAAGATGATGAGAAAGAAAAAGAAGATGAGGAAGGCGAAGAAGATGAGGAAGGCGAAGAAGATGAAGATGAAGATGCAACTGATCAAGAAATGGATGAAAATCCTTTATATGGTGATGGGTACTACTACTGAATTGAAAGGGGTGACACAGCAATGTGTGGTTCCAAAACAATATCCATACCTCCTCTAACGATGGTTTTTTTTTATCTGAACCCTCCCCTCCCCTGTAATTTCCAGTTTAGTTAAATTCTTGGGTATTAAGATCACCCTCCCCAAGAAATTTCCAATAACCATCCTTGGGGTGGGTACAGATATTTTCTGGAATTTGAAAATGATTTGACCAAATTTGGACCTGAGTAAATGTCAAATTAATTTAGGGAAAAAGTAACATAGTAGTAAAGAGCCACAATACCATTGTGAGTCTTTTTAAAATTTTCAGAGGTAAATTTTGCTCTAAATAATAGAATATACCTTGAAACAATTCAAATTAAAGCAACATGTTGGTATCCTAGGCACATTCCAAATTCCCCTTTGGGGTTACGCAAAGTGATGAGAAATCCCAGTTGGTGATTTTGGCAATTTGGAAGGAGTGTGTATAGAGTAATTATTTTGATCTCTAACAAAAGTGAAAGTTTTTTAGTGGAGATTTTTTGCTAGAGTCCTACATTTTCATTTTGATAAGCTATTTAAGTTGAATTTATAAACTGATGCAGTAATGATTTGATCTTGTTTATAGAAGTGAAATGATATTTTTTGCATTAAGGCCCATGTAAATCAGGGACAAAATAGTTTGCAGATGTACTGCTTTTAAGAGGAAACTTTCCTGCATATAAAGTAGCTTCGTTGTGATCGAAGAAAGAAATAAAGGTTTTTTTGTACATTGACATTTCTTTTTGACTTAAACCCTTGTATCTGTAATCACACGGTCATTGAAATGACACCAGTACGAAATAAACCTTAAAAGGGTGCGGGGAGGTGAGGAAGGGGGGTGGGGGGGGGGGGGCTCTACTCAATAAATTTTTATACAGGGAAGCTCACCCACACCCCAAGGTACAAACCCAGAACCCTTTCATATACAATTTTTAATACAAAGCTAGCCTTTTCAAATACCTGCAGAAGGTAAAGAAATCGTTTTTTCTTGTTTTTTTTTTCACTTAAATGGTTTCAGTTGTCTTGCGAAATGGTTTGTGAAATTCACTGTTACTGCGTCAAAATACACTCTTCTAGTGCGTTAATGAAATTATGTCCTCGAAAATAAAAGACAGGTTTTGCGTTGACGCAAAATATGGCTTGAGGAGCATGGAATACACTTTCAATACCATAGTTTGCGTTGACGCGAAAAGCGGTTTGTGAAATCAAAACATAGTTTGCGTTAACTCAAACTATGTCCTCGAAAATAAAAGACAGGTTTTGCGTTGACGCAAAATATGGCTTGAGGAGCATGGACTATATAGACTACACTTTCAATACCATAGTTTGCGTTGACGCGAAAAGCGGTTTGTAAAATCAAAAACATAGTTTGCGTTAACTCAAACTATGTCCTCGAAAATAAAAGACAGGTTTTGCGTTGACGCAAAATATGGCTTGAGGAGCATGGACTATAGACTACACTTTCAATGCCATAGTTTGAGTTGACGCGAAAAGCGGTTTGCGATCGAAGACACGTTTTAATTTGCGCCAACGCGTTAAAAGGCTCAATGAACAAGAAAATAAGCAAATTGTTTACGGTGGGCGCTACATAGAAATTAAGTACCGTAAAATTTCGTATAAGCCCTGGGCATATACAAATTCGTAAGGGGTTTTGGGTGGGCTTATGAATGGAGGGATACGAGCCACGGCAGTGTTGATCAAAATACGTTTTTAAGTTAAAAAGTCATGATAAAGCAACGTTTAGCCCTGTTCAGTACTGTCATCCAGCAGAGGTTGGCTTACATCTGGCGACTGGGGGCTTATAACCGGATGTATTTTTTTGTTCCCAGGTAAATGGGCCCATAACCAGGGGGGCTTATAACCGGAATTTTACGGTATTTCCTCTCAAATGTCGGTCTCGGGCGTACCTGCCTCTACACAAAGTACGCAATTGTTTTTTAGAGAGAAGACGTGTTTAGTATTGCGAAAATGGACATCAGCTTTAACAATTGTAGTTCCAGCACTACAGAATCTGTCAGAAGGTGGAGAAAGTAAGGCCAGAGGGTATCTCCGCTCTATCAAGCAGTTCGATTTTAAAATTGCTCTCTGTGCCGCAGAACCCTGGAAGGAGTGAACGAACAGTGAAGGCAAAAAAATGCCAATGCATTTGGTTTAGCCTTAATTCAGGGACCGCGCAGGAAAAATTGTGTAGTGGGGGGCTTAAAGTCGAACGCGGAAGCGTTAGCCAACGAGGGGGAAGGGGGGCATGCTCCTCCGGGGAAATTTGGATTTCAACTTCTCTTGGATACCAGAAAATGCATCTGAAATTAAAAATTGGAACGTTTATGATCAGCGTTTATTTTTTACAAATATTGCTTAAAGCGATAAAACGTTGCGATGAAGAGACGTTGCTCCACAAAGCGTTCGATATAACACTATTCACTGACTTACATAAGACACGAACCTCTCTCGCCATGTTAAAGTACCCGCAATTGAGATGTTACCAGAACGAATGAAAACAGAAAAGACAATTTCACTTTCATTGTTACAAAATGAATTACCTTAAGCATGAGCTCAAAAGCAAACAGTATTGTCTTATAAACGTAACCCATTTGTTCGGATCCAAACTAACCATTGATGGAACAGGCTTTTTTTCATGCCAGTTTTTAATAAAAGGCATGATCCTGTAGTAGCCTAACAGTTGTCGATTATAACTGAAAACCTGTAAGAGAATTTCCGCATTTGCAAGTTGTTTATTATGTATCTAAGTTGAAGGCGAGTCTATTTTGGCAATAGTATTTGCTGTTACTTCCGTCCTTTAGAAACTAAATCAATAGAATTTTTATCAGTAATTCTTCGTTTGCCTTTTTATTCATTATAATTTTTTCTTGTAACTGAAAAAAATGGGGGGCCAAAGCCCCCCCTAGCCCCTCCCTCTCTGCGGTCCCTGTAATCCCCCCCCACCCCCTCTCAAATTAAGTTTTCCTAACTGGGGGCAACTGCCACCTCTGCCTCCACGCTAGGTACGGCCCTTCGCAGCCCCTGGAATGAGACAGGTTAGGTGTTGATGCTGTCCCTAAACTAAAAAAAGTAGGTTCTTGAATCATTGACGCAAACTATGGTGTCATTGTTATACCAAGTTTTGAGTCATTGCAAAATGTGGCGTTACTTGTTGGCCACATTTTGCGTTAACGCAAACTATGACAGGTAAAGTGAGTAGTGCCTCCGATAGCGAGAAAAGGCCATCCAACAGATATGTTAGCGGAGTAGATTTCTAATGCACTTCTCGACAGATGATATTCAAAGCCGTATTTTGCGATAACTCAAAATGTGGTTAAAAACATTCACCACATTTTGCATTGACGCAAAATGCAACTTTTGAAACAAACCCACATTTTGCGTCGCAATTTTAACTCAAAATACGGCAACTCTCTCTATCGGATGACCCAAGATTTGGAATTTTTTTGATTATCCAGCAACACTTATTTCCACTTATGGCCGAGTAAAATAGATATTAGGTAGGAAGGTAAAGTCTGTAAACGAGCCAAGTGGCCCATCAGTGCCGGAGCTTATCCTGGTTTCCTTAGCGTGAAGCGACTAAGAGATGGGATGCCAGTCAATGGCAGGGTTAACCCAACACTGAGTAAATTCGCCGGTACCCATTTATACACCTGGGCGAAGAGGGGTACTGTGTGTTATCAGACAGCACAAGACCACATCGTGTTGACGTAGTTTTAAATGCCTTAATTATCTCAAATAAGTATTGTCAAGTTTGTTCTACGTTGTCATCGGTTGTTTACCTCGGGTTACGACGCAACTCAGACCACTCAGAGAGAACTCAGAGCCCAACGTTTACAGAGTTGCTATGCATTTTTGTTTGATTTGGGTCTGCGGTTCCTAAAAATTAAACGCGTAGTAGCTTTGTGAACTGTGGACTATAGAGAGAAAAGGGACGATTTTTTTAAAAATATACTAGTGAGCAGCACACAGCAACAGATCTTGTCAACTTGCTTTATTGTCTCCGAACGGTTTCGTCTGATCATACAGGCTTCATCAGGCTTAGTGTTCACCTCTTTTTTGTAAACATAGCTGCTTCGTTTTTTTGTGTGTGTGCATCTTTCTTTAGGAGAACCGGTTTTGTTTGGTATTCAGTCAACACATCTTTTTAATGGCATTGCAGCCTCTGAACTCTCCAGCCTACAGAGGGGTAAAACCCAGCTGGTCGACCCTATATATAGCGCGCTGAAAAGGGTTTAGGCATCGGACTTTTCTTTGCGTGATTAGTAATGCAAATTTTTTTTAAATTTTTTATTTTTATTTTTTACGAATATCCAGTGAGCAGCACAAGACTAGGACAACTTGAGTTGATTTATTGATCCTACGTGTTTCGTTTGTTACTACAAACTTCGTCAGGGATATGTTACAACTACGGATCTTTACAAGTTAGGCTTCTATTTATATAAAAACCACTAAAGCGAGATAGACACAATTATCTCACGAAAAATATACTTCGACCGTTGCTTTCTACCTGTTTTTGGAGAAGCCAGGGCTTTTTGGTTAGTTACGGGTTTTCGTGACTTCTTCTTGCGCTTCGATTCTACGGCAGATAATTCACGCCTGACAATGTTAGCAATATTTTGTTCTGTGGGCGTGAAATCCTGTTCCATCTGGGTTTCTGCGCGTTTTGCTTTGGCTTCCCTCTTAAGCGACTCTTGAAGTTCTTTTGAAGCTCGGAGAGAGGCACACTGAAAGTAGAAGTTGTCAACAAACTTTCTGGCTTTCATGAGTTGCTTGTCCGCTTCAGGTAGGAAGGTTTCGTCGGCGCATCGGAACTTTCGCCTCCATTCGGTAAGCGACTGTTCAATTTTGTCTCGGTTCTCTTGACATAGTTTGCTGGTTTCAGTTTCCTGTGTTTGCAGGTCTTTGATGACTGCTTGGAGGATTCGTTTTTGTGCATCCTTCAAGATAGCATCGAAATCCTGCTGTAGAGGGCCGGCGTTTTTCCCAGTGGCTTTGACTGGTTTTATGGCGAGGCCTTTAGGGCAGGTGTTATCCAGCGCCGATTGTTCTAGCTTTTTGATGTGTATACAAAGAAATAGGTAACGAAAGAAGTCTATTTAATATTAAATGTATAGCTAAACATTACCAAGGCAGCTAAGTAACAAACAGAAAATGTAAGACAACTTGTTAGCAGGGATTCATTTTTTAACTAATCTTACTGCTTATGTTTATATGATTGTCCTCATGTTTAACATTTATTGTAATCAACTACCAATGGTACTAACATTTTGTCTCAATGACACCCAGAAGCGAAGCGCGCGACAAGACTCACACAAACAAACCCAGATGGCAGACGATTTTCCTTAAACACTTTCTAAAGCAGCCGGTATTCTAAAACCACTTTTAAAAAGCGAAGATTTCGCCTAGATTCCTTCTATTTCGCTCAGAACATGCTGATATTTTTTGAGCCTTGTGGCGGTTAAATTCATTTACATTCTATTTTAGCCCTTGCGCGCTTCGCTATTGAAAACCTGACAATGATACCGTCTACTTATTCTTGCTATTCAGTATTTTGTAAAGCTTTCCTGGCTTGACTTCGCTGTACTTTGCAGAAATAACATTTTCATCGCAGTTGTTGTTTTTAAACAAGTTATACATGAACTTACGCTGGCTAAATACAGAAGAGTTTTTTACACCATTTGGAGAGCGGTGATTGCGCATGACAACTGTCCATTTGCAAAGTGGGGGGCAAAAAAGAGATTTTCAATTTATAGATGTATCCTTACAGAGATTTTCAACTGGAATTTATCTCATTTATAAATTAAATATATTTCCAAGCCATAAATACTACATACCAGAAACACTGAATCTGTTCCCTGCATTTGCTTCATTGCCATTCTCACGTCATCCTCTGCGACACACGGGAACTCATCAACACCACTGTGAATAAGAAAGCACTTGAAACCCTTGATTCCTCCATTGACCATTGGCTTGATTTCAGCCTGTTTACAAAAAAAATGCCTTTTGTTATAGCTTATAAAAACCAAAGAAAATAACAAACTGAATATGTATTATATCTCAGTTTAGCAATGTTAATCACTTTTTCTAAAGGAGACAATTTTCTAAAGCTGACTAACCTTCCATGTATGGGATAATTGTGCTATATTTGAAACCTTGTCTTTAGATGGCTTTTCATCCAAATGTTCTCAAACTTGGCAAGGCTGGTAATTCTGGCGTGCTCTTTCATGCAACAGACCATTTCTTTTAATATTTTTTAGTTTATTTCCCAGGCCCCTATTCATTTCTTAGGTGGCAAATAAATTAACATTATTGTGGCTATAAGACAAAGACAATGGGAGAGACCTGAAATCGAACTGTATCGAAAGTCCTTTTAGAGGTTTGTTGCTTTAACTTCACCGGGAAACTTCACTGAGTAGCAAACTAAATTTTGGCAAAGTAAATTAAAGTAGCTTTTAAACATTATTTCCATGGATTTATTTGTAACAAATACATGCCTGATTTCCAGGTACAACGCCTCCCCAGAAGGCCACATCAGTCCAACACTTGTTCCTAGCACTGTTTAGTTTGGTGTAGAAACCATCCAAAGTAGTGGTGGGTGGAATGGAGTTCCTATCAAGTGAAAGAGCAGAAATTAAAGACAATAAGATTGCCTACTTTTGAAGTGACTAGCCAACTGTCACTGCATTTAAAGCTGGTGCATCACAGGTTTCATCCCTCTCTTCAGGCTATTTTGTTGTTCACCTATTTTTTTGGTTCTAGCAGCAGAACTAATCAAGTTGCAAATTTATAAATTCATTATCACACAGAAGGGTGTATTAATATAGCACCTTTATCAAGTTTGGTGTAGCTTTTTTAGTTGCATAGTGACTAGTGTTTGCAAGGAAATGGAGGATGTTCTCTTATAGTTAGAGATATCTGGAGACTCTTAACTTGGTCACCATGAATCCAAACACCACCAAACTTGACAGAGAGAGAAAAGACACCATGGTACTCCTTATATGATAACATGCCTGTATGCCCAAGTTGACCTAAATTGGAGCAATTTGATTCTAATATTAATCAGCATTTACACCGTTCTCCACAAACCCTTCATTGCATAAAATTCTCACAGAGGCATGTCCACAATAGTGGTGATCCCACCAGCTGCAGCAGCCTGCGTGGCTGTTGCAAATCCTTCCCACTCAGTTCTCCCAGGCTCATTAACATGGACATGACTATCAACTACTCCCGGCATAATAACAAGATCTCCTGCATCAAGCACCTGAAAGAAAGTGATTTTGAAATCATGTCACAAACCAAGCTACAGTGGATCCTCGATTTAACAAACCCCTATACAACGAAGCCCTCTGTATAACAAACAATATTTTTCAGCCCAGTAATAGCGTAATGTATGGAAAAGAACCTCGACATAACAAACCCTTGATATAACAAACCAATTTCCCCAGTCCCTTGGCACTTCGTTAAATCGATGTCCCACTTTAATAGGAAATAAAAAAGTTTATTCACTGATCATGAGTCGTTAGAGCACATGTCACTGCAAAATAAGGTCAAATGACTGAGAATACATCTGGCCCACAGAATAGAAATAACACATAGAAGGCAATTCTGCCCCCTACCCCAGGTAGGAGTACTTAGGTGTAGTTAAGTGAGGTGGGGAGGTGCAAATCAAGCCAAATGTTTATACCCCACAAAAGTTCCATTAGGCTAAAACTGAAGCCAAAAGTTCAGCAGCCCAGAATATAACATCACCTCTCATTAATAAGCCAAAAAACCCCTGACAGGTTTAGAAACAAGAAGTCTTTTTGTCATTTGCACATATTTTAATTAAGTTTGTAATTGAATCTGATACAATCATTTGAAACAAAATTATTGACAACCCTAAGAGAAGCATGCTTTTACTCAACCCTAAAACAAGTCCTGTCAAAATCTCTCTATCAGGCAGGTTAATCAGCAAATTAGAGAGAGCTGATAGGCATCTTTTGATGTAGACCCAGTCAAGAAGTATTCAACTTCTTGGAACTTTGTATCTCTGAGAAGCTTCAAATCTAATCTCGTGTCCCTGCTCACACATGCAGTTAGGGGCTGGATCCAAAGTCAAGGTACAGAAGGGGAGTTCAAAAAGAAATTAAACCAATGGGAAGGGTGGTGGCAAATTTTCCCCGGCTACTGTGATTAATACCTTAGAAATGATTTTAATCAGTCCAAAGAATATATTTTTTCTGTTTTGTTTTTACTTGCAAATGGAATTGGAAAATTTTTGCAAAAATACAGTTAGTGAACTGCAAAAATTTAACGAAAATGAGGAACATAACGACCTCATCAGAGTGTGAAAAAGGGACCTTCCATTTATGATCTGACCACCCCTTATATATCCATTTGTGTCAGCATCCTTTGAAAAACCGATTCCTACTCCTCTCGTTTTTTGTCGGCTTCTTTGAAAAACAGATTCCTGGTAGTCATGTTATCAGAGATTCCAATCATCCTGATTTGATCGGGAGTCTCCTGATTTAATGTCTTGCCTCCCGCTCTCCAGATTTTTATCAAATTCTCCCGATTTATTATAAAATTCTGAAAACTAGGAAAAAAAGTGCTAATCTTTAGGATTTTTTGCAATCGGTCACTGTGAAACATTTCATATTATACTTCCTTTTCACATAATCTCTCACCCAGTCTCTCCATGGTGTCAAAATGCAGAAAATGGCACTTGAGAGAACCTAAATTTGCAAAATTTCCTGTGGGGGCATGCCCCCGGATCCCCCTTGAAGCTCACGCATTTGGTGCTCCGGATAGGCGCTAATTACCATCAAATGGGGTTGGAATCTCTGTGTTATAGTGAACTTCATCCATAGAGGACATAGAGGAAGGTCGGATCATAAATGGAACGTCCCTAGAGGACCCTACCCTAGAGGATCCTAGGCTCTCTCTGAAAGTTAAATTTAACTCTCTTAGCTTGAGTGATCAAATTAAGAATTGGTGTCACGCAAAACTTGCTACAATGTGCATGAATGTGACAGGAAATAGAATATCATAAATTCTCGATGTCTCGTCCTGATTTTGTGCATGGAGTATTTAATTTGACTTGCTAACCAACCATGATTCACCATGTCAGCACTTTGGATATGATGTTTACTACCACCATTACAATAAATGGGTTGTGATAAAGAAGACTGTTTAAAAAAGGCAGCGAAATGTTCTTATAATTTAAATATACATGAATAACTTATTTTTAGAAAGTTCAGCTATTTAATTATGCGCGACTCGACTAGAAATGTATTTACAGCTTCGTGTGTTCCTCTACATAGACCTCACCTTTGCTCTTGACGTCACACGGCTCGTATCGAGTCCTTTTTCTATTCCCACAATTTTCCCATTCTCCACGATTACGCATCCCGAAGAAATGCAATCTGGAAGCAATATTCTTTTACCTTTGATGATCAACAGATCTTCGGAGTCCGCCATGTTTGCAACACGTCGCTAATTCGCCCACCCCTGGTTCCCAGGACTATCCGTCAGAAGGAAAATTGGAATGGGAATACCGGACTGAAGAACGGGAAATCATTGCTAAACTTACTTCTGCCTTCGTCTTTTATTTAATATCCGGTGTCTGGTTTTTAATGTGGTGTGAATCCTCTGTTAAGGCCCCTCATTACTATTAATGTAACTTCATTTACATTTTAATTCTTATTTATTCCTTCACATAGTCTTTGATTTACTGCTATTCAAGGCTGGTTTTCACTAGCGACGGAGTGGGAGTCGGATTCGTAATCAGAAGCGTAGAGCGTTACGTTCTAGTGAATTGGCTATCTCTAGAATACGGAACGGGAAATCGAGGAACGGGGAACGGGGAACAAGGAACGGGGAATCTCTAAAATAGGGAATCTCTAAAACGGGGAATCTCTAAAATAGGGAATCTCTAAAACGGGGAATCTCTAAAATAGGGAATCTCTAAAACGGGGAATCTCTAAAATAGGGAATCTCTAAAATGGGGAATCTCTAAAATAGGGAATCTCTAAAACGGGGAATCTCTAACATAGGGAATCTCTAAAATAGGGAATCTCTAAAATGGGAAATCTCTAAAACGGGGAATCTCTAAAATAGGGAATGTCTAAAATGGGGAATCTCTAAAATAGGGAATCTCTAAAACGGGCAATCTCTAAAATAGGGAATCTCTAAAATAGGGAATCTCTAAAACGGGGAATCTCTAAAATAGGGAATCTCCAAAATGGGGAATCTCTAAAATAGGGAATCTCTAAAATAGGGAATCTCTAAAATAGGGAATCTCTAAACTCTAAAACGGGGAATCTCTAAACTGGAAAATCTCTGAAATGGCAAACCTTAAAATCATAGCATCGGTTCTTTAGAAGCTCAGCTAAGTGGGGTAAAGAAGGTCAAGGTCGCGTTGTATGACTGATTGATTTCGATGACTTCGTAGGTTTCTGGTTTTCTTGGCTGGCGGGTTAGCTGTCGATGTACAGTACGATCGGACCTCAGTTGTCCGTTAAGAAGGGTCTTTTTAGCTCCCTTCACGGACTTTTGATTTCACTCCGCGGTTTGAAAAAAATAACCACGTGATCACAAGTTTATGGATCGCAAGATCGGCAAAGATCAGCAACGCTCAACTTTCGGTGAATGAATTTTTACTCGCCGTCATATTTCTTGGCCTCAGATAACACTTTTCCTGAATTTTTCCTCAAGGGTGGCCTTTTATTTCAGGAACGGCGTTATTTGAGAGCATTTCTGATGATTGCCAGTTCATTCATTCATCGCATTTTCAGTACAGATCTTGGGTTCAGCTTGTAGTCATCGAACTTGTGATCATGCGGTCATTCTTTTCAAACGCGCGGAGTGAAATCAATGACCCATGAAGCGGGCCAAAAAAATCCCCCCCTCAAAAAACGCCTGAGGTCGATACTAACTATGATTGTCGGCATGGAGAAAAGTGGGGTATCAGTTGGGTTGTGAATTTCAGTTATGTAAATCTCTGCTTGAAAGGCGCACTAATAAATTACCTCCAACCGCTGTGATGCGGCTGATGTACCCCTGCTCATCTATCTGATCTATACTCAATGGGCCTGTGGAGCCAGGTAGGCATCTGTGAGGCTTACATATGCACGTGAAAACGTATTTATTGTAATCGCCAGAGCCTGTATAGCTTACTTGAGCAGATCGACTCATTCGGTAACCTGAAGCACAAAGCATAAAGTTTGATTTCCACTGTTGCGTAAATTTTACGTGCGTACAGGCGTGAATTTAACTGGCTTTACGTGCGTAAAACCAGGAACACACCCGGAACACCCAGGAACACCCCCGGAACACCCCAGAAAACCCCCGGAACACCACCGGAACAGCCCGGAACAGACCGGAACATCCCCGGAAAACCCCTGGAACATCCCATAATACCCCCGAACATCCCATAATGCCCCGGAATACCCTCAATACAGCCAGGAACACTCTTGAACACCAAAAATTCTGGTCAGCGGCCAGACCGCTCACGCATAGACTGCGACGATTAACGAAGATTTCCGAATTTTTCCGAAGACCTTTGCGGATCACCCGAAGACAAAATGACAAAAATAAAATAAAAAATAACATTGGTGTCCTTTAGATCGACAAAGATTTGCTTTTGAATATTTCAATTCAATTATTGAAGTTGTTGTAACTCATGTGAGATTTGCATTATAACTCTCGACAAACCGATGTGACATTTATAAGTAAAATTCTGGGGGTGGGCATCCCTAATAATAATTCAATTCACCATATAACACGTCACGGTCGCGATAACTTACCCTTGGGCATTGCGTGACAGATTTTGCACGCAAAACAAAACAGATTTTGCAGGCTGCTAAACGTCTATAGGATTTGTTTTGTTTCCGTAAAGGCTGTTCCTTTTCAATTTATGTAGCTAGTACTACCGCATTTTCTCAATAAGTGCCCCACTTGCTGTTACTGTACGAACTGGGCAAAGAAACACCGCCGCTCCTTCTAAAGACCAATTAGAAAAATG
>CAXHKT010000285.1:0-17000 GCA_964017195.1 Siderastrea radians | reverse complement strand
CAAATTTGTTCAACTACGCTTTGAACTATGAATAACCCCGAAGTAAAGTTTGGTATCTTGAAGATTTTACTCCAATTCCGTGACCACCACTGTAACTTGGATTTTTAATATTAGTTTCATTCAAGTTTTCAGTTTTAGAAATAGCGATTTTACTTCGAAATGGCTTCTTGTTTATGCACGCAAAAATTACACTGAAAATGTTAAATTTACTTTTCAGTTAGCTAGAGACAAGCCCAAAGTATTTTATGCTGTTTTACTCCAGTCTTTTAATTACCGATATAAACTTGGGCTTTAAATTTATATTCTTTTCACTGTTTTTGTTTTAATTAGAGAGTAACGTATCTTGAAATATCTGCGATCGATATTTGCGATAGTGAGAAGGTTTTCATGCGGGTAATCCAATTTTTCTTTTGTTACTTCACATTACACGATATTTACAAAGTGTTTCTGCTTCGAAGCAGAACACACTAAGTCGAGTTGGTTCGTTGCGACCACAACGTTCATACGTAAATCTCAAATTGACGATCTCGTCTTGTGTATAATTTCTGATGTGTTTTCTGCTGTGGAAATTTGCGCCATGCACGGCTAAGTAAACGCTGCACTACAAAGCGTACCGTATATCGTATATCGGGCAGCGTGGATCATTCAGGCTTTGAAGACATTAGCCACTGACGTCACTTTCGTGACGCCATTGGTTAAAAATCATTCAGTTGTCCCTTTAGGGGCCGATTAAATGAGGCAAGCTGGCCCGGTTAGCCGAGGTGGCTCGGTTTGCCGGGATCTCGGCACGTGACGAGAAAGTGTTGGCCCGGCATATCACGATTACATGGTAAATTTTCAGCCCGGCTAGCTGGGATCCCGGTATCGCGATGCCGGGATCTCGGCTAGCCGGGCTGAAAATTTACCATGTAATCGTGATATGCCGGGCCAACACTTTCTCGTCACTTAATTTCGCTTCAGAGCAAAATGGCTCACCAGAAGATCGATATTTCTCTTTCTATATAACACATAAAGGTTTATCAGATCATAAAGCTACGTAAAACTGAAAATAATACACCAAAATAATGGATTAGCGAAAGTAAAAACACTCGATTCATGCTCTTTGATGTAGCCATCTTTTCACACGACAGCTTCTAAATTTAGCCGCAGGCGGGCTGGCTCGCCTTATGTAATACCGGGCTGAGCAGTCATCTCGGTACACCGAGCCAGCCCTGCTAACCGAGCCAGCCCGGCTCATGTAATCGGCCCCTTAACCTGTAAGACACGTTCATGCCCAGTGCTTGCTGTGACGACGTAGCCAATATTAAGTGGATACGCAGTGCAACTAAAGTTGCAGCGTATTCCGCGACTGAGCCCAGATTTTTTCTTATCTTTTCGTTTTTTTCTTTGCTTTTTTGGGACGAGTGTCCTCGCACGGATCACTCCTATACCATCGCCTCCGTTGGCCACGGGCTGATTTAATTAGCAGAATACAGCCTGGCTCGTAATATACTTGGTCTCTTTTAGTCTAGGGTACTATTATCCGACATCCAGCTTCTGCTCGCCACCTCTGGTTTTTCGCTCGAAATGTCCGCCATTTTGGACATTTTCCCCTGCGAACCCAGAAATGAATGCCATGGTAAAGGTGACAAAAGTCAGTGGAGGAGGTAAAAATAATTTTAAATCGTTCGGCTTAACTGCAGAATACCCCTGCCACTTATTCGCAAGTCAATAGTGTGAATTCTTATCTGCCTCATTCTATAAAGAATACCGACATACGAAGACGATGGTGGTCAATACTGGCGGGATATTCTGCGAGTACTCCAATCGTTCAAAAGTGACGATTCTGAGGAAAACTGCATTAGAAAGATCAAGCGATCGTGATGGGCTTTGTGAAGCTATTTATGATGTTCAAAATTCGTTTTAAGGCAGTCGACTATGAAGCCGGCAAACATGTTCAAATGGGCTCAGCGTAAATATTTCAAGGCATTGTCAAAAAATGCTTGCCTGTCGTCTGTTCATTCTTAGTGTCATATAGAGTTATTTCTTTATCGCTTTCTTTCTAATTGCATTGCAAACATTGCACCAAGACGTTGCACAGGGCGGGGCAGTGAAAGCGTGAACGAAACGAAAACAAAACAAAGTGCTCATTTCAGAATATCAGAATGTCCGATTGAATTCGGGATTCTTGTAGAATTTCAAGACGATTTGCACGTCTTCTTCATTTTCATGCTCATGTTATTTGGCTGTGTTAACGCGTACGCATGGCGAAGAAACAAACTTAAGAAAATATGGAAGAATGATGTCACTGAGACATGCCGAATCTTGCTACTCTTGCAACGTTTTCCCAGAGTTATTGAAATAGTTGGAATATGAGTTGGAATAAATAAACAAAGTTGTTGGAAAAGCTCCTCAAATTTATTCCCCATTTCTTAGATAAAATTGAGGGCATATTTAGATTGCGAGATTTCCACGCTTTTATGAGAGGAATATCACTTCCAACCAAACAAAATTGGAATCTATTCGGAAATGAATAAAATTAAGAGAACATGGAAAAACAAAAAGGAAACCATCCGCGTCTTTTATTTTTGTATTGACCTCACGCCTCTTTATGTTCCTGTTTATGTTATGGGGGTCGAAAACGGCCAAGCTGCTAAGTCCATTTGGACTTCTTGTTAATTAATTAATTTATTCATTAATTGTTTTAACACTTTGCTACATGACATATCTAGTCGCGCAGGACGTAAAGAAGAGTGTTGGATAGTCCTGCGATGAACAGCAGCTATTTGAGTTAAAACACTATTTGGCTATAAATCAAGGATTTCGAGCGGTGGTAAACGTTTTCTTCTTTAAACTGCATTGTTATGCTGGAAACCTTTTGCAGCGTATGAGCATTGAAGACTACAATTCTTGTGTTTGTTTACCCGTGACAATTTCATTATTATTTCACTGCATATTAGAATCCTGACAGCTTGAACCCTCATTGGGCTGCTTGAGATATCAAGTTATCGGGCGTCACATAAAAAGTAAACGTTGGGGAAACCGAGGATGGTGACGACGACAACGCTGCTGCTGCTGCTACTATTATTTAGTGAAACATTGTCATTTGTTGTCTTCGTCTGGGTTTCTCTGTTCCTCCTTTTCATCTTCATCTTCATCATCTTCTAAACTACACAACAGTGCATCGTTTTCGTAAGTCGGAAAAAAGTATCTGAAAAACAACAACAAACACAAAAATTAAAGTTCTTGGTGACTGGCCTGGCCTAAATCACAGGGTGGGAAGGGTGATTTGGAAAAACAGATCATTCCATAGAATAAACCCCTGCATAAGAAACCTGGAAACGAAAGACAAATTTTGCCCTTTAGTATTCCTGAGATTTCTCTTTTTGCTTGGGTTGCTACTGTACAGTCTTCACTCTCTTCAACCTGAAAACCTGTTCTTTTAGAACATTTACTGAAAAACGACTACGAAATATCCAACCGGAAAAGAAAATATGAAAAAAAAAAAAAAGAAACAGAACAGCCACAACAATAACATCCCGCCCCGCTGACACAACAACAACAACAAAAAAGAAGACAAACCAAATTCTCACCAAGTTAGTTACCTATTTCTTTTAGCAAATTGTGTTTACATCTGTAGCAAAGTGAAGATGGAAAAGAAAGTAACTGAGCAGGTGAAGAAAGTAACTCACTGCGGCTGATCCCACAAAGTTTGCTCCTCAGGAAGCATAAAGTGTTTTTGCTTCTCCATGTGTTCTAAGACGGCCTTCCTTGAAGGAACGTTTTCTTGGCACTTGACACAGTTATGCCTGTAAACCTGGGAGGAATAAAATGGACGGAATATTTCTAATGTCTCTGTTTTTGCAATATTCGCCCGCTTTTACACTTAACACGAATGTTTCCTCTGGAACGTACTTAGTAAGCAAAGTTTAATTCGTCTGGATGTGGTCTGCATTAACAGGTTACTAAGACAGACACAAGATGGACTATCTGTCCATCAGCCTAGCTCGTCTTTCAAGACAAATCAAAACTCTAACAGTGGCCAGAGCATCCGACCGATGTATGGAATGTCATGGGTTCGATTACCGTCGGGAAATAAGAGTTTTTCTTAGTCCAACGCTCGTGAAATATTGAATATAAACTGGACAAGATGAAAAAACAAACAAACAAACAAAAAAAACAAACAAACAAAAAAAGCAGGGCTTGAGACTAACGGTACCCGACTAGTCAAAAACGTCAGGATTGGCTAGTAGAATACACATTTCCACCAGCTATTTTGGCTATTGAAAACACAAAACACGACAGAATAAGTTTGAAATCAAACTGCAAAAAGATTTCTCGATTGCAGGAATAACATAATCCATTCGCTTGAATAAAACTTCGCCAGATATCCCCCCCCCCCAAAAAAAAATGCTGTGTATTTCGCAAAGTGAGCAGGCTTTTTTTTGGCGAAGTGTTATTTCAAAGAAAAGGAAGATGAAAGTAGATTTAAGGAGGTAGATAGCTCTATTTAGCAGATAGCAGATAGTTCTATTAGGAAAGTGCGTTTACAGAGAACTAGTTCATGTTTCCAAGAGAACCATTTCCAAAGTGCTACTGACTTGCCAAAAGAACGAGTCCCGAGTTGTGACACGTATTTTACCCAATTAAATATCAAAGTGCTCACAATCAAAAAATATTGAAAGTTATTGTTGGCACTGAAAGTTCCATTTGCGCCTGCAACTAGAAAACAGGTCTTATTTTGCAGAACTACTTAAACTCTTGCAAAGACATTTCGAAACACGTGTCACTTCAGAAAGTATCATTTCAAAAGTACCATTTCGCACGTACTGGTGCATTACTTTCCTCAAAGATTTTCAGTTAACTCGCCCACTATACAAGGTTGCATCTGTAAAGCATTTTTATCCCTTCCCTCCCAAAACTATGAACCAAACCAAACCACAAACGAATAAATAAGTCAATAACGAAAACAAACAAAAAACAAAATGAATTGGGAAAGGACATTTGCAAAGACTTTCGAAAAACGTGTCATTTTAACTGAAAAGTATCATTTTAAAAGGTAGCATTTCGCACGTACTGGTATACTACTTTCCTCAAAGACTTTCAGTTAACTCGCCCACTACACAAGGCTACATCTTTTAAGCATTTCTATCCCTCCTCCTCCCCTATGAACCATGAACCAAGCAAAATAAATAAACGAATAAATGAGTAAATATAGAAAACAAACAAAAATCAAAATAAATGTGGCAACGAACTGTACATGTTTCACGAGAATGTCATATTTCGCATGGTTTCATCTCACACGCTATCGTTACGTAAGTCTCATTATTCAAAGTAGAACCACTTTTAAAACGATGTACACGGATCAGGCGGGTTGACTATTTTGTGGGCCACTCTTTCTTTTAATACCAAAAATACAGAACTTTTCAAAAAGTCTAAATGTGGGGTATAAATCAAGGCTTCCTTTTATACTCTAGGTCGTTTTTCCCAGAAGTTTGTTACGTTTTCTTAACGGTTCGCTGCCCACTAATACAACTGGATGGGGAAGGACAACATGGAGCCTTATTTAATCCATCACACAAAAAAGATGCTCAAAACCGATCTTAAACTTTATTACACAACCACTGGTCACTTTTACATCAGTGAAAGGACTTAAATTTTCCTCCGTGGCGTTTGTTTCCATGTCAGCGTCGTAGTTGCTCCGTTAAACAGAGGGCGTTTTTTGGTGATTCTACCGCGCCCTTCGTCAGTGTCTAAACAGCAATATGTTGAGACACATCTGTAGTCTCTGAGTGACTGGGATGTACAGCTGGGGCTGAGTTTCTGTACAAATTTCCTCATTTCTTTCCGTCGCCTGCAGTAAATCAATGGGTTGAGAAACGAGTTTAACATCGCTGTTGTACGGATCCACGTTAAATACATGTCAACTGAATTCTTTGTCGTGTCCACCCCCGAAATTTTTAATGTTAGGAAGAAAACCGCAGGTAGAAGACAAATCAGAACAGCACTGATTACTAACACAGTTGTCTTGAGAGCTTTGCTCTCTTTAAGGAATCTTTCCACTTCTCCTTCCGGCAGCTGCTGGTTTTTGATCATCTTTCGGTGCCGAAGTGTTTCATGATACAAAAAGCACGTAAGAAGACGAAACGAAAACAATACACCAAAGCAGGACAGGAAAAAACTAGCAAAAAGCGTACTATATATAGATTAACTAGATCTCTGCCTATTTGTGCAGAAATACTATAGATCCAACATAAAATCACTGCCAACTTAATGTTTTGCTTTGTCACAATGTAAGGGTAATAAAAAGTAAATTTGATCGCCACAAGTCTCTCACGAACAACTAACATAAGATGAAGACAGGAACAAATAGACAAGATGCGAATAAATGTGTCGTGAAAATCATTGACTGCAAGGTGGGTAGTACCAAGTAACAGGATTTTCGCCACAGGACAAACGATGGCTGCGCAATAAGACCAGTTAATGCATCAGTCACTGCTAAGCAAGCCAGCAAGATGTTAGCGTTGCTCTGTAGGCTTGCTCTTCTTTTCACGGCCATTATCACCGACAAGTTCAGGAGAACAGTGAAAGGAGAGGTGACGCTGTTAATGACAATTGTCATTACCAAACCAACTTTGTTTGCGACATCTTGTGTGTCGCCTTCCATCGTACTATGAAAAAACTGGATAGCAACATTGGTCGAATTTGAACCGGTAAGGTTGGCCATCTTAAGACGAATAAAGTAGAATATCTCAGCGACGCTTATTTATTATCCTGGTTGTAGCAATGCTTTTTTAGTGTGCAAATGTTCTACAGTTTATTTTTCCCATGCAGTAATCAAAATGGAAATTTAATCCTGTGTAAGAGCACTCAGATTAAGACCCAATTAAACTGCAACAATTGGCGTGAAATCAAGCTTGAAAGCAAAATTCTAAATCAGGGCTAACTCAGCAACTGTTACTCCGCCAAATAAACGTTCTACAATCTCTAAAACGGAAATTATTACTAATATATAGATTTAGCCAACCCTAAAAGCGGAGCCCTCCCTTTTTGTTTTGTTTGTTTTTTTTCCCATCTGGAACTCAGAATTTTTTCTGAGTTTCCTCTCTCTCCACACATCATTCTATTTTCATTTTTTTTTTTTTGCTGGCAGTTATAAATTTGTGAAAATATTCTCATTCAAGTCATTAAATTAAAAAAAAAAAAAAAGAAAAGAAAAAAAGAAGAATAATTTCCTGCCCTCGCCGAGAGCCGAAGCTGGCTCATCGGCGTGTGAAGCCGGAGATCGGTCCACTAGGCCATGAGCGCTGACTGTCATTTTCGAAGTTAATTTTAATACTTGTTTCTTTCTTCGTGACAAGCTGCCTATCAGCATGAAAATGCTGGTGTTTTTCCTGGCAAAATGTGTTCGGAACGCGTAAAAACCATGGCTGTGGACAGAAAAAAACCAAAAACCACTAGCTCTGCTATATTTGGCGTCTAAACCATTGCGTAAAGCTCAGACCTGCCAACCTCCAAAACGTGCAAATCTGGAGACCTTGCAAAAAAGCCCAGAAAAACCTGGAGATTGGGACCTCAAACCTGGAGATTTCCAAAATATGTGTAAAATGAAAATAAAAATGGTAGATTTCTTGTTTCAAGGTATTCTTTACCTTATTTGTGCTACCTATTGTATTCTTTTGCCGCATTTTTTGAAGTCAGTTTCTGTTTCGCTGTCGACGCGAGGCGCCAGTTTGAGTTAACTATTCACAGCTCTAGCTTCCCCAGAGACCTAAGCACACCTATCTTGACCTATGGTTTCACGGGAATGAGGTCGGAATTGTACCCAGCTTTCCCTCAAACATTAGATGTGACAAATTTGGCCATTTTCAACACGGTTTTTCAATATTGCTTCATACCACCTGAATTGTTTGGCAATTTCAAGATTTTCTGATTCACCGTGAGATTTGGAGGCCAAATCGTGAGACCGTGAGTTGATACCCCAAACCGTGAGTCTCACGGTGAAACCGTGAGAGTTGGCAGGTCTGAAATAAAAGCTGCGAACTCAAGCGGTGTGCCGACCGAGTTCGAACAGAACCGACGAGGCAAATTTGAACTTTTCGCCTGAACTTTATCGCCTAATATTTTCGCCTAAATTGAACTTTTCCCCTTCCATCAAAAAGACAACTGAGTATTCTTTTGAACTTTTTTTTTCCCATTAACAAATTTGTTTTTGACTTTTGCTACAACGCAGGTCAACATGCGATTTCGCGCCAAAAACACACGGGATTCATCACAGGGTTATATCCAGCGTATGAAGTGTATTAGTAACCCCATGTTGCGGACGGACGGACGTACGGATGTACGGACGGACGGTCATGTGACCATTACGTCACTACCAAAATTTCTTGGCTTGATAGATTACCAAATTTCCTTAGCAATGGAGCTCCGCTAACGCGCTAGCGCGCTGGCTCCGCTAAAATAAAATAGTAATAAAATAGTAATAAATTAGTTAATTCTGTGTAACGTCAATATTGCTAAGATGCAAGGGAACTGAATTCTTGAATTTGTCAGCACTGCTAAATCAAAAATTACAACAAAACATTAAATTCAGAACTATAATAACAATTACGTCTTTAAAACTGCTACAAAATGAAAACTGAAAACTGTAATTAACTTGTTAGTTTTGGTCAAGACCACTGTTATTTTAAAAGCCTACTAAGCACTACCATAAAATCAAAGTTGCAGCAGAAGTTCAAATAAAAGTTAACAATACTCTACTGAAAATGTAATAGTTGTAACAATTTATTAAATACTGCTATGGAAAGAAAACTGATACAAAATATACTAAGTTGGCTGCTGTCACGAAGCAAATGAATTTGAAAAAATTTAAATATACTGCTACAAAATGACAATTGATAGAAAACGAAATAAAATATCTATAATCCTGTGTTAAACCACTATTGTTAAGATTCAATTGAAACTGTAATACTTGTATTAACCATCATCATAAAATCAAAATTGAAGGAAAATTTTCATTAAAAACTTTAAGCCACTGTTACGCCGCAAAATCAAGGTAGTGTTGACATGTAAATTGACATGAAAAATCCACGCAAAATTAACAAAATTATTCACGCAAACGATTAACGAGTTTTTAAAATGACTTAACGACGACGCAAATGGGAATACTCTGCAAAGAAACGATTATACGATGAAACTCAAAGAAAATGTACATTGAAAAGAAGAAAAACAAAAAACAAAAATGAATGAATAAATGGAAATACTGCAAATTATGCATTTTACTTAGCCGGAGATTCACAGTAGCTTCACGATGGTCGTCGAACGTCTTGAGGCAAAATTTCACTGTTCAAGACACGCAACACAAATTGCATAAGGTGGAGATGAAACGCGTAGAAGAAAAAAACGCATCTTTGTGTGATCTTTTCATATATCACTACTTTCTCAGCTCTGCCTTATCCGTTATCCTAGTGGAGATCTTCTCTTAGTGTATAGTCGGAACTCTGGAAACGAAAACTTCAAATGTGCTAATTTTGCTTGCCTTGATACAGTTCATTAACTGTATACAACTGTATCAACTGTATGCCTTGTGTATAAAACTAAAACGGGTACTGAAGTATTGTTCCAGCGTAAACGGGATAAGAAAACTTCCATTATGGGCAATACATGTAATTAGGACAGAAAATTACAAACGGAAACAAAGTCGCTTTTTCACTCTCTCTCTCTTACCAGAAAACGAGAACAGCCCGGCTCGTTCAATTTAGTGCATTTTTTTTCGGAAATGAAACTTCATATGACAAATTTTCGGACGTTTTTAGGGACATTTCATATGATTTATTATAATTTAGGACGACTTTTCTGAACTATGACACTTCGCTAGTCGTTATAACTTGGTCTGACTGTAGCAGATGAGCGATTTACTTATTGTAACTCAGTTGTCGAACAATACTACATACGCTACAGCAACTGACTAAAGCGACTAAGGGTCTCCACAGACTAGACATTTAGTTGTCGACAACTATTTGTTATCGATAACTAATTCTGTCTGATGCAAGCATTCCACACATTGGAGCATTAGTTGTCGATAACTAAGTCAGGCCAGCGAGAACTTGGGAACTAACGTTGACTACGCTCGTAACGCAGTACGTTTCCAAAATGGCGTACGCGGCGTGCGCAGTTACGATAGCTGTCGACAACGAAACTAATCATTCTCACACACGGGAAAACGGCCAAAACGCAGTTACCGGCGACTATTAGTTGTTCACCACTACAACTTTAGCGTTTAGTTGTCGACAATTTTCACACCCAACGTTTTTTACTTGTCGATAACATTTAGTTGTCGACAACTAAATGTCTTGTCTGTGGAGGCCCTAAAACATTTCAAAGGTGTTTGAGCGAATCCATTTCGTCTTGAAGCAGGAGTAGTAGTAACATTCTTGAAGACGGCAGAGGTGTTTCACCTCCTTTATAATATTTGTATGGAGAACTGTATAATGATGTAATGTTCAATTATGATTATATCAGTCTTAAAATAAAAATACAATAAAACCTTTTTGTTGTCGATTGGACATTTTCATGTTCTGAAATTTCATTTGCCTTGGAGGTTAAAATACTGAGACGTTCCATTTTGTCCGAAATTTGAATGTTTTAGTGTTAAAGTATGACTGCATATATTTTTCCCGAGGAACTCACAAACAATGCCCCTCTGTCGTTGATAAGAATAGATTACGAATGCAGAATGTACTCCGCATAGGACATGTTACGCAACGATAGATAATAATCCTCTGTAGGCCACGCCTCAGTTCAAAATTCCCCACCACCTCCCGGCAGCGTTGAACGATTCTTCTGCTCTGAGAGCTACCCGTTCTAAATCGGGCCTCGGGTTAGTTATCCCAAGCTTGAATTTTCTTCAAACTCAATCAAATTGTGAACATATGATCGAAGTCCATTACTTCACTGGCTTCCAAGCAACAATTGTTACCATATACGCCTTTGTTAAGGAATTTCACTGGATTATCCCAAAGATTAGTGCGACAATTTACAACGAAACTTTAAGGATTCAAACTACTTATAAGCTACTTGGACTGTCCGAAACAACAGCAAAATCGTTTTGGGGAAGAATACTATCACGCAACATACGACTTGCTAATGAGAAGATGAAACGCAAGAAAAAAATTAAAACAACATCAAAAACATGTTATTAAAGACAACAACTTTTCAATAAATGTTTTGGCACTTTTGCTGGTTTCAAGTCAACAATTCCCACTTTTGATTTCTATCTTCTTTTAATTTCGCTTTGACATTTAGGCCAAAACTGCGCACGGCCGGGATGCAAGTTTGACCAGTGAGAAATGCCGGTGACCGTAAATAAAGGCATGCATTAATGAAGCTAGAGCGTCCATTGCGGCATTAAACCACTACACCATCTCACCACTGTAATGATACGTATAAGAAGATCCATACGTGTGATAACAACTCGAGAGGCGAATACTTCCAATATCGAAGAAGGCTCTTTTGTGAGACCTTTAAGTAGTAAGCGTCACAAGAACATTTTATCATAGAAGACAAAACAATATATTTCCATGTACAAGAGAACTGATGCACAACCTCTGACGTACCTGTCTTCTGATGTAATTGACAATCTTAACTTGGTGGTAGAAATCCAGCCCTAACATTGAAACAACGAAGGAAAAAAAGTTTCACAGCGCTGTTCGAGAGACAACTGATTTGCCTAATGTATATGCAGCATGATTTTGTAAGGTGGGATGGTGTGATGATGTCGGTTTTGACGGTTTTAACTAAAACATGGAGGGTAAGTATTTTAGGTCTTTACAAACAGTGACAATAATTCTATGCAGCTACAGAATAGTTACTGACTGGGAAAAAAATAAACATTGTTACTACCCTGCCACCACAAAATACTGATGAACTTACATAAGGACAAATGGCAAGATAACAAATGACAACATACCAAGTGAGCGCTTGATGGCGAGAAAATCAAATGAATGCTCATCCTGTGACGGGAAAACAAGTTGTTTCTTATTATTTACAAGACTAAAAAAACAATCGGACACTGTCAACTAAGTCAATACTATTAACTTTGTCACTCGCTGTAACAATACAATGTACTAGGTACTGCCAGGGTTCTTCTAATGCTGCCTTAGTTAATTAAGGGTCGTCAGTTACCCAGGTGATTTTTGATATCCTTTTCTGTTTTTGCATACAGCTTTGTATATTTTAGCAATAAAACATTTCTCCATAAGTGTTTCGTCTGGTTTGGCCTCTGTTCATGGGATAATGCCATTGTTTACCAGTATACACCTAATTGAAGAAACGTTATCGGGTAAAACGCATGAACCATTAACTATACGACCCAATGGTTTTCTGGGAAGCGGAAGAACCGGCTTTGATTCTCAGACACCGTGCACGTCATAATGGCACAGAAAAAAATATAAGACTGATAGATGTACTCCAAAATCTCTCCATGAATAAAAAATACCTTGAATATGAATAAACGGAAAGGGGTAACAATCTTGCCGCGCTGTTTTCTCAGAATTCCATAATGTCGCATTGTTTATGGTTTATACGTGTACTTTTTACCAGACAACGTTTCTTAAACCAGGTGTACATTCCTAGAGTAAGCCATACCATTTACACTGTACATGGTAGAGGAGGGTGTACCTTCATATGCTGAAGAACCTGATTTGTAGCAGAATAAGGTTCTTCACAAAACAGACAAAATGTTGGCGGCAAATCACCCTTCCAGTCACTCCAATCACTAAGCAAAGAAACACAGGATTCCAAAGAGTAATCAGTCAAAAGTACCAGTAGGTCAGCTCTTTTAATCCTTTGAGCCCCAATATTAAAGGAGCTACGTCACGGATAACGCATCTTGAAAAAATTGGCAAGTTTTTTCAAGTTTGTCATTCGTAATCCTTCTTAATCTCCCTCAATCGCAACCACCCTTGTTTAGTTTTGGTTTATTATTACTTCTTAGGCGTTTTTCTACATTAGGAAACTATTATTTTGAGGTTCCTTCAATGAGAAATTAATTTTTTTCAGATCAGGCAAATCGATGACAACGCCGTGACATAGTTCCTTTAACATCCATAGTCTCCTCACTATTCTCATTATATTTCTTATGTTACCGGTTGGGAGAATTTGATTAAAAATCAAGACATTTGATCATTGGTGATCATTTTCTTTATTCTCATGACCTGTATGTTTGATCAAGTAGTAATACTGTAAGGAGAAATTAGATGTTTGTCACTACTGGGGCTCAAAGGGTTAATAGTCCAGTTTCAAGTTCACGAAGACCACTGAATAAAAGGTTTACTTGGGTCTGAATTTGAAGCAAAATGATCACAAATACCAGTGAACTGTTCACAACTCTGTGTGTTGTTGTATTTTAGGATTCAGCACCACCGGTTTGTGAATTAATTTTACTTCAGATTGAGACCAACCCTATAAAAACGTTCTCAAGTTTTTTTATTCAGCGGTCTTGGTGAATATGATACTAGACTATTCAACTGCTAGTAGCATGAGTGTAACATAGTGTATAATTTTATTTGCGCCTCTGGTCCCATTTTTTTCTTTTTTGCTTCACAATTCTGATGTGCAATCCCAGAACTGTGCCAAAGATCTTATCCCTGTCACACAAATATTCCACAGTCCAATGCCACTCGCAAAAAAGCGGCTCATCCTGACCAAGTGGCTTGTTATCCCATTCCAGCCCTTTGACACATAATTCCACATATCTTTTTACCACCTTTGTCGTGTTATACCATGAGCACTATCAAAACAAGTTTATAATTAATTTTACCCCTTCCATAATAGACCTTTTTCACATGGCTACTATTAAGCATAAAACAAAACATTTTGCACGTCTAGCGTCGCAGTGAAAAACTTGAGAACAAGTTTAGACATGCAAAAACAAAGCTTTTTATTCTCCGGGGACTCAACCTGGCTGCCGCACAACAAAGGTCTATTGCAAAGAGGAAATTTAAAAACAAACTGCTCAAGTTTTTTAGTTCTCAATGTCAATCTCTACATTTTAGAGGTGTTTTGTTGAGAGAGGTGAAAGAAATAATAGAAAAAGCACAGGAAATAAATTCCACAAAAAATGCAAAGAAAAATTCTGTTCAGTAAAATTGCTGTTTTCGGAAGGGCCAGATGGAGAATATTTAGTTGGAGGTCATGGTTTACAGATCAAGTGCGATGATATCCATGAACAACAACCAAGAGCAAAGTCTCCTGGGCCCGCTGTAATTGGCCTGTTGTGGTTGGCCTCAGCTGTTGCGGTGTCCCTGCCAGCCCCCTTCTTTAGTTTAGTTACGTTGCATATTTTTTTTCTTTGGCGAAGTTAACAAAATAACATTTAAAAAAGTATTTTCTCATTGGCCCTGACCTAACTCAGTCAATAAGTGTTTAATCATACC
Organism: Siderastrea radians; assembly: GCA_964017195.1. Lineage (NCBI taxonomy): Eukaryota > Metazoa > Cnidaria > Anthozoa > Scleractinia > Rhizangiidae > Siderastrea > Siderastrea radians. The sequence continues at coordinate 2,586 of CAXHKT010000285.1, read as the reverse complement.
ACCATTTTTATGCTTGGTTTCACTGTAATCATATGAAAAGGTCTTGATGAATACCGTATTTTGAATTGCAATACACCTAAATGAATTGATGGAGTGCACCCAAAGTGAGAAACTAATTTTTTGCCTCCCACATACTTCCCTCAAAAATTCAAGGATGATGCCCATGTTACATCCCAAATAGATTGTATACCCCATCCTGTGGGGAGGGGGGTGGAGGCAGGGCGTAGGGACCAGGAAAAAATGGGGCATGAAAAGCATAGTAAGGCAGGAAAAGAAGGGGGGGGGGAAGCAGAATTCCTAGGGAGTCGGGATGCAGGAGAAATAGGAAAAAATTACACACTGTTGGATAACATTTTGCCATCAAAAGGTGCAAAGAGGCAGCAGCCAACAAAAAAAAGGGTGGGAACTGGTATTATAGGGCATATTAAGCAGGACGTTTGGTCCCCCTGACTCCCCTCCCCCCCCCCTCCCCACTATACATCCTTTGAATTCTTCAAGTCAATAATGTTAATGATACCATGGATAGCCACAGCAGATGTGTGGCTTTATTTCCAGCATGCAATCAATTTGGAAAGGAAGTTGTAGGATTTTAACTGGGGTCATATGAATGATTCAGATGAAAGTGCTTCAGAATGCTCATGAATGCTCAATCAACATTGACAAGCCCTGGCCATTATTCAAAGGAATGCATCAAAGTGAGTGTTACTTACTCTTCCTCTGCAGTGATATCTGTCCTGGATTCTTCCTCATCTTGTTCATTTTCATTTTGAATGTCTTCCCATGTTTTACCTAATTCCTGTTTGCAGGCATTTTTAATCATTAGTTTAATTTCCGAATACCTATAATCAAATAAGTCTACATCACAAAGATGACTGCAAGGCCATCCTGTCTGACTTGGCCTCAGGTAATTTGTGCTATCTCACCAACTGACAATGTGTTGTTCCAGAAAATATCCATACCCACCCCACAGATGGTTTTTTGGTTTAGACCCCCCCCCCACCCCTCCAGAAATTACACTTTGGTTTCATACTTTCCTTTAATAAGTTTGGCTTCTCAGAACCCCCCCACCCTCTCCAAATATCCAATAACCATCCATGTGGTGGGTATGGACATTTTCTGGAACTACACAATGTGGAGATCAGGTTGTTAATTATTCATGTGTAAAACTGCTATATTCCCTTTACTATTGTCCTACTACATATATTTGTACATGGAAATTAGCTATTGATAGTACCGCTTCTAAAAGAGAATCAATCCAACATCAAAAAACTTACCAGGTAATTTATAATATAGAATCTGTCATATTCTTTATTCTTTGGGTTAATTTTCTTGTGTTGTTTCTTTCTCATGTGATCTTTGAGCACTGTTCTGTCTTTAAATAGCTTCTCACAAAACAAGCACTGTAGACTGAAACAGAAGTACATCAGTTAACTTTCCATTTAACAAAAAAACTCTATTAAGCTCCCCTCTCTAAAATGCATCTCCCCCTTTGGGTGTCAGATTTTGTGATAAGCCCCTCTCTCTAGTACCCCCACTTCGTCCATGAGGTGGAGAGAATAAAATCCCAGTACTGGGTGAAATGTAAAAAAAAAAAAAAAAAAAAAAAACATAACATCAATTCAGCCCACATATCTTATCAATTTTCACACTGTTCCTCTTTGTTTCACCAAAGCATTTTTGAGTCGTGTTATAAATGACATTGGATTTAAGACATACAGTCTGTTAGTGTTATGTTTGAGTTGGCATATGCTGCGCGCTTTAGGATCGTTATTTTCCTTTTTTTTGCTTATTACGTACTAATTATGCTCTAGAGTAAAAATTTAGCGCGTCAATATGCATATGCATATTCTTCGCGTGCTTCTATTGTGCATCTCAACCAAATCCTCGTGGGACTTGTTTTCATTGCACTTGTCAATCATTCGTTTTCTCACTGCGTTGTTGATTTCTCGTCGGACTCCTTTTTTATTGCACTTGTCAAACATATATAAGATTGTGCGAGGAAAATTTATGAAGGAAATCCTCATTCTTGATCACTTTCAGGGGCGTTCCTATAGGCAATTTTTTGTAGCACGCACAAAGCCAGTAAGGGACGGACCATTATTTCCTTGGAGGGGGTATGAAGAATTTCCTCTGCCGGCAAACGTTTTTTAGCACGGTTTAGTTTATGCACCTCTGCAAACATTTCATTTCGAAATGAACACTAATTTTGTTATAAATATCGTGTTTGCAAGTCAAATCAAGATATAAGCTCTCGCTAGACTTTACCTTAACTTGGCTCGACCAGAAAACCAAAATTGTATATATATTATTTCATAGCATTATTACATTGGATCATGTTCACGTTTTCAGAAAATGTCCGTTTATTTCTTCACTTTCATAGGCATCGCATTCGGTAAATATTTTCCGTAAGGCAATGACTATAAGCAGACCTGATATGAAGTTTCAATAATTACAATTCAAAAGCTAACCTTCTGTTCTTTTTAGCGCAAAACGCCCGTATTACAATGTCAGTGTCGATCGGGTTGACTCTATAAGCATGCATAAGCGCCAGAGCGGAGAGCCGCTCAGTTCTCATAGTATAGCGCT